>JABKBN010000018.1:0-157500 GCA_014182585.1 Eucalyptus coolabah
AAAACAGGGAATTTTCTCGGTGGAGCCTTCGTGTTCTTGTTTCAGCGGGCCTTCGGGCTTTGTGGTGTGCAAAATGATGGGACGGATTGACCGAATGCTTTTGGAAGCCATGATTCTCATCGGATTTCCAACACTCGTGTTTCTTCAGCCAAAAAATGGCCGGAAAGGGAATTTTCTATGGAAAAACAGGGAATTTTCTCAGTGGAGCCTTCGTGTTCTTGTTTCAGCGGCCCTTCGGGCGGCTGTGGTGTGCAAAATGATGGGACGGATTGACCGAATGCTTTTGGAAGCCATGATTCTCATCGGATTTCCAACACTCGTGTTTTTTCAGCCAAAAAATGGCCGGAAAGGGAATTTTCTATGGAAAAACAGGGAATTTTTTCTGTGGAGCCTTCGTGTTCTTGTTTCAGCGGCCCTTCGGGCAGCTGTGGTGTGCAAAATGATGGGACGGATTGACCGAATGCTTTTGGAAGCCATGATTCTCATCGGATTTCCAACACTCGTGTTTTTTCAGCCAAAAAATGGCCGGAAAGGGAATTTTCTATGGAAAAACAGGGAATTTTCTCTGTGGAGCCTTCGTGTTCTTGTTTCAGCGGGCCTTCGGGCTGCTGTGGTGTGCAAAATGATGGGACGGATTGACCGAATGCTTTTGGAAGCCATGATTCTCATCGGATTTCCAACACTCGTGTTTTTCAGCCAAAAAATGGCCGGAAGGGAATTTTCTATGGAAAAACAGGGAATTTTTCTGTGGAGCCTTCGTGTTCTTGTTTCAGCGGGCCTTCAGGCTATTGTGGTGTGCAAAATGATGGGACGGATTGACCGAATGCTTTTGGAAGCCATGATTCTCATCGGATTTCCAACACTCGTGTTTTTTCAGCCAAAAAATGGCCGGAAAGGGAATTTTCTATGGAAAAACAGGGAATTTTCTCTGTGGAGCCTTCGTGTTCTTGTTTCGGCGGGCCTTCAGGCTATTGTGGTATGAAAAATGATGGAACGGATTGATCGAATGCTTTCGGAAGCCATGATTCTCATCGGATTTCCAACACTCGTGTTTTTCAGCCAAAAAATGGCCGGAAAGGGAATTTTCTATGGAAAAACAGGGAATTTTCTCTGTGGAGCCTTCGTGTTCTTGTTTCAGCGGGCCTTCGGGCTGCTGTGGTGTGCAAAATGATGGGACGGATTGACCGAATGCTTTTGGAAGCCATGATTCTCATCGGATTTCCAACACTCGTGTTTTTCAGCCAAAAAATGGCCGGAAAGGGAATTTTCTATGGAAAAACAGGGAATTTTCTCTGTGGAGCCTTCGTGTTCTTGTTTCAGCGGCCCTTCGGGCAGCTGTGGTGTGCAAAATGATGGGACGGATTGACCGAATGCTTTTGGAAGCCATGATTCTCATCGGATTTCCAACACTCGTGTTTTTCAGCCAAAAAATGGCCGGAAAGGGAATTTTCTATGGAAAAACAGGGAATTTTCTCTGTGGAGCCTTCGTGTTCTTGTTTCAGCGGCCTTCGGGCTCTTTGTGGTGTGCAAAATGATGGGACGGATTGACCGAATGCTTTTGGAAGCCATGATTCTCATCGGATTTCCAACACTCGTGTTTTTTAGGCCAAAAAATGGCCGGAAAGGGAATTTTCTATGGAAAAACAGGGAATTTTCTCTGTGGAGCCTTCGTGTTCTTGTTTCTGCGGGCTTACAGGCTGCTGTGGTGTGCAAAACGATGGGACGGATTGACCGAATGCTTTTGGAAGCCATGATTCTCATCGGATTTCCAACACTCGTGTTTTTCAGCCAAAAAATGGCCGGAAAGGGAATTTTCTATGGAAAAACAGGGAATTTTTCTGTGGAGCCTTCGTGTTCTTGTTTCAGCGGGCCTTCGGGCTGCTTTGTGGTGTGCAAAATGATGGGACGGATTGACCGAATGCTTTTGGAAGCCATGATTCTCATCGGATTTCCAACACTCGTGTTTTTCAGCCAAAAAATGGCCGGAAAGGGAATTTTCTATGGAAAAACAGGGAATTTTTCTGTGGAGCCTTCGTGTTCTTGTTTCAGCGGGCCTTCGGGCTGCTTTGTGGTGTGCAAAATGATGGGACGGATTGACCGAATGCTTTTGGAAGCCATGATTCTCATCGGATTTCCAACACTCGTGTTTTTCAGCCAAAAAATGGCCGGAAAGGGAATTTTCTATGGAAAAACAGGGAATTTTCTGTGGAGCCTTCGTGTTCTTGTTTCAGCGGCCCTTCGGGGGCTCTTTGTGTGTGCAAAATGATGGGACGGATTGACCGAATGCTTTTGGAAGCCATGATTCTCATCGGATTTCCAACACTCGTGTTTTTTCAGCCAAAAAATGGCCGGAAAGGGAATTTTCTATGGAAAAACAGGGAATTTTTCTGTGGAGCCTTCGTGTTCTTGTTTCAGCGGGCCTTCGGGCTGCTTTGTGGTGTGCAAAATGATGGGACGGATTGACCGAATGCTTTTGGAAGCCATGATTCTCATCGGATTTCCAACACTCGTGTTTTTCAGCCAAAAAATGGCCGGAAAGGGAATTTTCTATGGAAAAACAGGGAATTTTCTCTGTGGAGCCTTCGTGTTCTTGTTTCAGCGGTTTCGGGCTGCTTGTGTGTGTGCAAAATGATGGGACGGATTGACCGAATGCTTTTGGAAGCCATGATTCTCATCGGATTTCCAACACTCGTGTTTTTTCAGCCAAAAAATGGCCGGAAAGGGAATTTTCTATGGAAAAACAGGGAATTTTCTCTGTGGAGCCTTCGTGTTCTTGTTTCAGCGGCCTTCGGGCGGCTGTGGTGTGCAAAATGATGGGACGGATTGACCGAATGCTTTTGGAAGCCATGATTCTCATCGGATTTCCAACACTCGTGTTTTTCAGCCAAAAAATGGCCGGAAAGGGAATTTTCTATGGAAAAACAGGGAATTTTTTCTGTGGAGCCTTCGTGTTCTTGTTTCAGCGGCCTTCGGGCTCTTTGTGGTGTGCAAAATGATGGGACGGATTGACCGAATGCTTTTGGAAGCCATGATTCTCATCGGATTTCCAACACTCGTGTTTTTCAGCCAAAAAATGGCCGGAAAGGGAATTTTCTATGGAAAAACAGGGAATTTTCTCTGTGGAGCCTTCGTGTTCTTGTTTCAGCGGGCCTTCGGGCTCTTTGTGGTGTGCAAAATGATGGGACGGATTGACCGAATGCTTTTGGAAGCCATGATTCTCATCGGATTTCCAACACTCGTGTTTTTCAGCCAAAAAATGGCCGGAAAGGGAATTTTCTATGGAAAAACAGGGAATTTTCTCTGTGGAGCCTTCGTGTTCTTGTTTCAGCGGGCCTTCGGGCGGGCTTTGTGGTGTGCAAAATGATGGGACGGATTGACCGAATGCTTTTGGAAGCCATGATTCTCATCGGATTTCCAACACTCGTGTTTTTCAGCCAAAAAATGGCCGGAAAGGGAATTTTCTATGGAAAAACAGGGAATTTTTCTGTGGAGCCTTCGTGTTCTTGTTTTGGCGGACCTTGAGCTCTTGTGGTGTCTAAATTAGGTGATTTCGAATGCTGAAGCCATGATTCTCATGGTTACAAACCGTGTTTTAGCAAAAAATGGCGGAAAAGAATTTTCTATGAAACGCAGAATTTTCTCTAATGAGCCTTCGTGTTCACTTATTTTGTGGGCCTTGAACTCTTTGTGGTGTCTAAATAATGGGATGGATTGACGAATGCTTTTGGAAACCATGATTCTCGCCAGTTTCCAACACTAAGTGTTTTCAGCCAAAAATGGGGAAGGAATTTTCTATGGAAAAACAGGGAATTTTCTTGTGGAGCCTTCGTGTTCTTTTTCAGCGGCCCCTTCGAACAGCTGTGGTGTCAAAAAATGATGGGACGGATTGACCGA
The DNA here is from genome assembly GCA_014182585.1 of Eucalyptus coolabah. Classification (NCBI taxonomy): domain Eukaryota; kingdom Viridiplantae; phylum Streptophyta; class Magnoliopsida; order Myrtales; family Myrtaceae; genus Eucalyptus; species Eucalyptus coolabah. The sequence continues at coordinate 3,895 of JABKBN010000018.1, forward strand.
ATGCTTTTGGAAGCCATGATTCTCATCGGATTTCCAACACCCGTGTTTTTTCAGCCAAAAAATGGCCAGAAGGGAATTTTCTATAGAAAAACAGGGAATTTTCTCTGTGGAGCCTTCGTGTTCTTGTTTCAGCGGGCCTTCGGGCTCTTGGGTGTGCAAAATGATGCGAGGATTGACCGAATGCTTTTGGAAGCCATGATTCTCATCGGATTTCCAACACTCGTGTTTCGGGTAAAAAAATGGCGGAAAAGGGAATTTTCTATGGAAAAACAGAATTTTCTCAGTCGAGCCTCCGTGTTCTTGTTTCAACGGCCCTTCGGGCAGGCTGCGTAGTATGCAAAATGATGGGGCGGATTGTCCGAATGCTTTTTGAAGCCATGATTCTCATCGGATTTCCAACTCTCTTGTTTCTTCAGCAAAAAAAATGGCCGGAAAGGGAATTTTCTATGGAAAAACAGGGAATTTTCTCGGTGGAGCCTTCGTGTTCTTGTTTCAGCGGCCCTTCGGGAGCTGTGGTGTGCACAAATGATGGGACGGATTGACCGAATGCTTTTGGAAGCCATGATTCTCATCGGATTTCCAACACTCGTGTTTTCAGCCAAAAAATGGCGGAAGGAATTTTCTATGGAAAAACAGGGAATTTTCTCAGTGGAGCCTTCGTGTTCTTTTTTCAGCGGCCCTTCGGGCTGCTGTAGTGTGCAAAATGATGGGACGGATTGATCGAATGCTATGGGAAGCCATGATTCTCATCGGATTTCAAACCCTCGTGTTTTTTCAGCCAAAAAATGGCCGGAAAGGGAATTTTCTATGGAAAAACAGAAATTTCTCTGTGGAGCCTTCGTGTTCTTGTTTCAGCGGGCCTTCGGGCTGCTGTGGTGTGCAAAATAATGGGCCAGTTGTCAGTGCATTTGGAAGCCATGATTCTCATCGGATTTCCAACTCTCGTGTTTCTTCCCAGCAAAAAATGGGTAAAGGAATTTTCTATGGAAAAACAGGGGAATTTTCTGGAGTGGGCCTTCGTGTTCTTGTTTCAGCGGGCCTTCGGGCTGCTGTGGCGTGCAAAATGATGGGACGGATTGACCGGAATGCTTTTGGAAGCCATGATTCTCATCGGATTTCCAACACCCGTGTTTTTCAGCAAAAATGGCCGGAAAGGGAATTTTCTATGGAAAGACAGGCAATTTCTCTGTGGGCCTTCGTGTTCTTTTTCAGCGGCCCTTCGGGCGTGGTGTGCAAAATGATGGGACGGATTGACCGAATGATTTTGGAAGCCATGATTCTCATCGGTTTCCAACACCGTGTTTTCAGCCAAAAAATGGCCGGAAGGGGAATTTTCTATGGAAAAGACGGGGAATTTTCTCTGTGGAGCCTTCGTGTTCTTGTTTTGGCGGCCCTTGTTGTGGTGTGCAAAATGATGGGAGTTGACGAATGCTTTTGGAAGCCATGATTCTCATCGGATTTCAACACCGTGCTTTTCAGCCAAAAAATGGCCGGAAAGGGAATTTTCTATGGAGAAAACAGGGAATTTTCTAAGTGGAGCCTTCGTGTTCTTGTTCCAGCGGGCCTTCGGGCTGCTGTGGGTGTGCAAAATGATGGGACGGATTGACCGAATACTTTTGAAGCCATGATTCTCAGTTTCCAACTCTCGTGTTTTTCAGCCAAAAAATGGCCGGAAAGGGAATTTCTATGGAAAACAGGAATTTTTCGGTGGAGCCTTCGTGTTCTTGTTTCGGGGCCTTCGGGCTCTGTGGTGTGCAAAATGATGGGACGGATTGGCCGAATGCATTTGGAAGCCATGATTCTCATCGGATTTCCAACTCTCGTGTTTTGGCCAAAAAATGGCGGAAAGAATTTTCTATGGAAAAACAGGGAATTTTCGTGGAGCATTCGTGTTCTTGTTTGCGGGCCTTCGGGCTGCTGTGGTGTGCAAAATGATGGGACGGATTGACGAATGCTTTGGAAGCCATGATTCTCATCAGTTCCAACACCCGTGTTTCAGCCAAAAAATGGCCGGAAAGGGAATTTTCTATGGAAAAACGGGAATTTTCTCTGTGGAGCCCGTGTTCTTGTTTTCAGCGGCGCTTCGGGCTGCTGGGTGTGCAAAATGATGGGACGGATTGACCGAATGCTTTTGGAAGCCATGATTCTCGCCAGTTTCCAACACTCGTGTTTTTCAGCCAAAAAATGGCCGGAAAGGGAATTTTCTATGGAAAAACAGGAATTTTCTCTAATGGAGCCCTTCGTGTTCTTGTTTCAGCGGACCTTCGGGCTGCTGCGGTGTGTAAAATGATGGGACGGATTGGCGAATGCTTTTGGAAGCCATGATTCTCATCGGATTTCCACACTCGTGTTTTTCAGCCAAAAAATGGCCGGAAAGGGAATTTTCTATGGAAAAGCAGGGATTTCTCGGTGGAGCCTTCGTGTTCTTTTTTCAGGAGCCCCGGGCAGCTGTAGTGTGTGCAAAATGATGGGCGGATTGACCGAATGCTTTTTGGAAGCCATGATTCTCATCGGATTTCCAACACCCGTGTTTTCAGCCAAAAAATGGCTAGGAAAGAATTTTCTATGGAAAAACAGAAATTTTCTAAGTGGAGCCTTCGTGTTCTTGTTTCGGCCCTTCGGGCGGCTGTAGTGTGCAAAAAATGATAGGACAGATTGGCCGAATGCTTTTGGAAGCCATGATTCTCATCGGTTTCCAACTCTCGTGTTTCTTCAGCAAAAAAATGGCCGGAAAGGGAATTTCTATGAAACAGGAATTTTCTCTGTGGAGCATTCGTGTTCTTGTTTCAGCGGGCCTTCGGGCTGCTGGTGTGCAAAATGATGGGACGGATTGACCGAATGCTTTTGGAAGCCATGATTCTCATCGGATTTCCAACACTCGTGTTTTTCGGCCAAAAAATGGCCGGAAAGGGAATTTCTATGGAAAGACAGGGAATTTTCATGTGGGCCATTGTGTTCTTGTTTCAGCGGCCCTTCGGGCAGGGCGCGGTGTACAAAATGATGGGACAGATTGACCGAATGCTTTTGGAAGCCATGATTCTCATCGGATTTCCAACACCCGTGTTTTTTCAGCCAAAAAATGGCCGGAAAGGGAATTTTCTATGGAAAAACAGGGAATTTTCTATGTGGAGCCTTCGTGTTCTTGTTTCAGCGGGCCTTCGGGCTGCTGTGGTGTGTCTAAAAATGATGGGACGGATTGACCGGAATGCTTTTGGAAGCCATGATTCTCATCGGATTTCCAACTCTGCGTGTTTTTCAGGCAAAAAATGGCCGGAAGGGAATTTTCTATGGAAAAACGAGAATTTTTCTCGTGGAGCCTTCGTGTTCTTGTTTCGGCCCTTCGGAACTCTTTGTGGTGTTAAAAAATGATGGGACGGATTGACCGAATGCTTTTGAAGCCGTGATTCTCATCGATTTCCAACCACTCGTGTTTTTTTCAGCAAAAAATGGCCGGAAAGGGAATTTTCTATGGAAAAACGAGGAATTTTCTGTGGAGCCTTCGTGTTCTTGTTTGGCCCTTGGGCTCTGTGGTGTCTAAAATGATGGGACGGATTGACCGAATGCTTTTGGAAGCCATGATTCTCATCGGATTTCCAACACTCGTGTTTTTCAGCCAAAAAATGGCCGGAAGAATTTTCTATGGAAAAACAGAAATTTTTCTGATGGAGCCTTCTTGTTCTTGTTTCAGCGGGCCTTCGGGCAGGCTGTAGGTGTGCAAAATGATGGGACGGATTGACCGAATGCTTTTGGAAGCCATGATTCTCATCGGATTTCCAACACCGTGTTTTTCAGCCAAAAATGGCAGGGAAAGGGAATTTTCTATAGAAAAACAGGGAATTTTCTCTGTGGAGCCTTCGTGTTCTTGTTTCAGCGGGCCTTCGGGCTGCTGTGGTGTGCAAAATGATGCGACGGATTGACCGAATGCTTTTGGAAGCCATGATTCTCATCGGATTTCCAGCACATGTTTTTTCCAACACTATGTTATTCGTGTTTTGTTTCAGCCAAAAAATGGCCAGTTGAAAGGGAATTTTCTATGGTTTAAATAAAAAAAGGGAAATTTTCTCAGTGGAGCCTTCTTGTTCTTGTTTCAGCGGCCCCGGGCGGCTGCGGTGTGCAAAATGATGGGACGGATTGACCGAATGCTTTTGGAAGCCATGATTCTCATCGGATTTCCAACACCCGTGTTTTTTCAGCCAAAAAATGGCCGAAAGGGAATTTTCTATGGAAACAGGGAATTTCTCTGTGGAGCATTCGTGTTCTTGTTTCCAGCGTGCCTTCGGGCTGCGTGTTGTGCAAAATGATGGGGCGGATTGACCGAATGCTTTTGGAAGCCATGATTCTCATGGATTTCCGACACTCGTGTTTTTCAGCCAAAAAATGGCCGGAAAGGGAATTTTCTATGGAAAACAGAGAATTTTCTCGTGGAGCCTTCGTGTTCTTGTTTCAGCGGGCCTTCGGGCTGCGCCCAGTGTGCAAAATGATGGGACGGTTGGCCGAATGCTTTTGGAAGCCATGATTCTCATCGGATTTCCAATTTCGTGTTTTTCAGCCAAAAATGGCCGGAAAGGGAATTTTCTATGGAAAAACAGGGAATTTTCTCAGTGGAGCATTCGTGTTCTTGTTTCAGCGGGCCTTCGGGCTGCTGTGGTGTGCAAAATGATGGGACGGATTGACCGAATGCTTTTGGAAGCCATGATTCTCATCGGATTTCCAACACTCGTGTTTCTTGACAAAAAATGGCCGGAAGGAATTTTCTAGGGAAAAACAGGAATTTTCTCTGTGGAGCCTTCGTGTTCTTGTTTTAGCGGGCCTAGGCTCATTTGTGGTGTGCAAATTGATGGGACAGATTGATCGAATGCTTTTGGAAGCCATGATTCTCATTGGATTTCCAACACTCGTGTTTTTTCAGGCAAAAAATGGCCGGAAAGGGAATTTTCTATGGAAAAATAGGGAATTTTCTCGGTGGAGCCTTCGTGTTCTTGTTTCAGCGGCCTTGGGCGGGCTGCTGGTGTGCAAAAATGATGGGGCGGTTGGCCAGAATGCTTTTGGAAGCCATGATTCTCATCGGATTTCCAACACTCGTGTTTTCAGCCAAAAAATGGTCGGAAGGGAATTTTCTATGGAAAAACAGAATTTTCTGTGGAGCCTTCGTGTTCTTGTTTCAGCGGGCCCTTCGGGCTGCTGTGGTGTGCAAAAATGATGGGACGGATTGACCGAATGCTTTTGGAAGCCATGATTCTCATCGGATTTCCCAACACTCGTGTTTTCAGCCAAATGGCTAGGAAGGAATTTTCTATGGAAAAACAGGAATTTTCTCTCTATGGAGCCTTCGTGTTCTTGTTTCAGCGGGCCTTGGGCTCTTTGTGGTGTGCAAAAATGATGGGACGGATTGACCGAATGCTTTTTTGGAAGCCATGATTCTCATCGGATTTCCAACACTCGTGTTTTTCAGCCAAAAAATGGCAGGAAGAATTTTCTATGGAAAAACAGAATTTTCTCTGTGGAGCCTTCGTGTTCTTGTTTCAGCGGGCCTTCGGGCTCTTTGTGGTGTGCAAAATGATGGGGACGGATTCGAATGCTTTTGGAAGCCATGATTCTCTTCAGTTTCCAACACCGTGTTTTAAAGGCAAAAATGGCCGGAAAGGGAATTTTCTATGGAAAAAGCTGGTGGAGCCTCCGTGTTCTTTTCTCTCCCAAAATGATGGAGTTGCGAATGCTTTCGTGTTCTTGTTTGGCGGCGGGCCGTCGGGCCTTCGTGTTCTTTTGAGTGCCCCTTGTGGTGTGCAAAATGATGGGACGGATTGACCGAATGCTTTTGGAAGCCATGATTCTCATCGGATTTCCAACACCCGTGTTTTTTCAGCCAAAAAATGGCCGGAAAGGGAATTTTCTACGGAAAACAGGGAATTTTCTCTGTAGAGCATTCGTGTTCTTGTTTCAGCGGGCCTTAAGGCTGCTGTGGTGTGCAAAATGATGCGACGGATTGACCGAATGCTTTTGGAAGCCATGATTCTCATCGGATTTCCAACACTCGTGTTTTTTCAGCCAAAAAATGGTAGGAAGGGAATTTTCTATGGAAAAACAGGGAATTTTCTCTGTGGAGCCTTCGTGTTCTTGTTTCAGCGGGCCTTCGGGCTGCTGTGGTGTGCAAAATGATGGGACGGATTGTCCGAATGCTTTTTGAAGCCATGATTCTCATCGGATTTCCAACTCTCGTGTTTCTTCAGCAAAAAAATGGCCGGAAAGGGAATTTTCTATGGAAAAACAGGGAATTTTCTCGGTGGAGCCTTCGTGTTCTTGTTTCAGCGGCCCTTCGGGCGGCTGTGGTGTGCAAAATGATGGGACGGATTGACCGAATGCTTTTGGAAGCCATGATTCTCATTATTTCCAACACTCGTGTTTTCAGCCAAAAAATGGCGGAAGGAATTTTCTATGGAAAAACAGAATTTTCTCTGGAGCCTTCGTGTTCTTGTTTCAGCGGGCCTTCGAACTCTTTGTGGTGTGCAAAATGATGGGACGGATTGACCGAATGCTTTTGGAAGCCATGATTCTCATCAGATTTCCAACACTCGTGTTTTTCAGCCAAAAAATGGCGGAAAGGGAATTTTCTATGGAAACGAGAATTTTCTCTGTGGAGCCTTCGTGTTCTTGTTTCGGCGAGCCCTTCGGGCTTTGTGGTGTCCCCAAAATGATGGGGACGGATTGACCGAATGCTTTTGGAAGCCATGATTCTCATCGGATTTCCAACACTCGTGTTTTTTCAGCCAAAAAATGGCCGGAAAGGGAATTTTCTATGGAAAATAGGGAATTTTCTCTGTGGAGCCTTCGTGTTCTTGTTTCAGCGAGCCTTCGGGCTGCTGTGCTGTGCAAAATGATGGGACGGATTGTCCGAATGCTTTTGGAAGCCATGATTCTCATCGGATTTCCAACACTCGTGTTTTTTCAGCCAAAAAATGGCCGGAAAGGGAATTTTCTATGGAAAAACAGGGAATTTTCTCGGTGGAGCCTTCGTGTTCTTGTTTCAGCGGCCCTTCGGGCGGCTGTGGTGTGCAAAATGATGGGACGGATTGACCGAATGCTTTTGGAAGCCATGATTCTCATCGGATTTCCAACACTCGTGTTTTTCAGCCAAAAAATGGCCGGAAAGGGAATTTTCTATGGAAAAACAGGAATTTTTCTCTGTGGAGCCTTCGTGTTCTTGTTTCGGCGGCCCTTCGGGCACATGGGTGTGCAAAATGATGGGACGGATTGTCCGAATGCTTTTGGAAGCCATGATTCTCATCGGATTTCCAACACTCGTGTTTCTTCAGCAAAAAAATGGCCGGAAAGGGAATTTTCTATGGAAAACAGGGAATTTTCTCGGTGGAGCCTTCGTGTTCTTGTTTCAGCGGCCCTTCGGGCGGCTGTGGTGTGCAAAATGATGGGACGGATTGACCGAATGCTTTTGGAAGCCATGATTCTCATCGGATTTCCAACACTCGTGTTTTTTCAGCCAAAAAATGGCCGGAAAGGGAATTTTCTATGGAAAAACAGGGAATTTTCTCTATTGAGCCTTCGTGTTCTTGTTTCAGCGAGCCTTCGGGCTGCTGTGCTGTGCAAAATGATGGGACGGATTGTCCGAATGCTTTTGGAAGCCATGATTCTCATCGGATTTCCAACTCTCGTGTTTCTTCAGCGAAAAAATGGCCGGAAAGGGAATTTTCTATGGAAAAACAGGGAATTTTCTCTGTGGAGCCATCGTGTTCTTGTTTCAGCGGCCCTTCGGGCTGCTTGTGGTGTGCAAAATGATGGGACGGATTGACCGAATGCTTTTGGAAGCCATGATTCTCATCGGATTTCCAACACCGTGTTTTTCGGGCAAAAAATGGCCGGAAGGGAATTTTCTATGGAAAAACAGGGAATTTTCTACTGTGGAGCATTCGTGTTCTTGTTTCAGCGGGCCTTCGGCTCTGTGGTGTCTAAAATGATGGGACGGATTGACCGAATGCTTTTGGAAGCCATGATTCTCATCGAGATTTCCAACACTCGTGTTTTTCAGCCAAAAAAATGGCCTGAAAAGGGAATTTTCTATGGAAAAACAGGGAATTTTCGTGGAGCCTTCGTGTTCTTGTTTCAGCGGGCCTTCGGGCTGTGGTGTGCAAAATGATGGGACGGATTGACCGAATGCTTTTGGAAGCCATGATTCTCATCGGATTTCCAACACTCGTTTTTTTCAGCCAAAAAATGGCCGGAAGGAATTTTCTATGGAAAAACAAGAATTTTCTCTGTGGAGCCTTCGTGTTCTTGTTTCGGCGGGCCTTCGGGCTCTTTGTGGTGTGCAAAATGATGGGACGGATTGTCCGAATGCTTTTGGAAGCCATGATTCTCATCGGATTTCCAACACTCGTGTTTTTTCAGCCAAAAAATGGCCGGAAAGGGAATTTTCTATGGAAAAACAGGGAATTTTCTCAGTGGAGCCTTCGTGTTCTTGTTTTAGCGGCCCTTCGGGCGGCTGTGGTGTGCAAAATGATGGGACGGATTGACCGAATGCTTTTGGAAGCCATGATTCTCATCGGATTTCCAACACTCGTGTTTTTTCAGCCAAAAAATGGCCGGAAAGGGAATTTTCTATGGAAAAACAGGAATTTTTCTGTGGAGCCTTCTTGTTCTTGTTTCAGGGGGCCTTCGGGCTGCTGTGGTGTGCAAAATGATGGGACGGATTGACCGAATGCTTCTGGAAGCCATGATTCTCATCGGATTTCCAACACTCGTGTTTTTTCAGCCAAAAAATGGCCGGAAAGGGAATTTTCTATGGAAAAACAGGGAATTTTCTCGGTGGAGCATTCGTGTTCTTGTTTCAGCGGCCTTGGGCTGCCTTTGTGGTGTGCAAAAATGATGGGGACGGTTGACCAAATGCTTTTGGAAGCCATGATTCTCATCAGTTTCCAACACTCGTGTTTTTCAGCGAAAAAATGGCCGGAAAAGGGAATTTTCTATGGAAAAACAGCACAATGGAATTCGTGTTCTTGTTTTTTGCGGCCCTTGTGTCAAAAAATGAGCCTTCGTGTTCTTGTTTCAGCCAAAAAATGGGCCAGGGGAATTTTCGGAGCATTCGTGTTCTGTGCTGTGTGCAAAATGATGGGACGGATTGACCGAATGCTTTTGGAAGCCATGATTCTCATCGGATTTCCAACACTCGTGTTTTTTCAGCCAAAAAATGGCCGGAAAGGGAATTTTCTATGGAAAAACAGGGAATTTTCTCTGTGGAGCCTTCGTGTTCTTGTTTCAGCGGCCCTTCGGGCGGCTGTGGTGTGCAAAATGATGGGACAGATTGACCGAATGCTTTTGGAAGCCATGATTCTCATCGGATTTCCGACACTCGTGTTTTTTCAGCCAAAAAATGGCCGGAAAGGGAATTTTCTATGAAAAAGGGAATTTTCTCGTGGAGCCTTCGTGTTCTTGTTTTAGCGGCCTTCGGGCTCTTTGTAGTGTGCACAAATGATGGGGACAGTTGACCGAATGCTTTTGGAAGCCATGATTCTCATCGGATTTCCAACACTCGTGTTTTTCAGCCAAAAAATGGTCGGAAAGGGAATTTTCATGGAAAACAGGGAATTTTCTGTGGAGCCTTCGTGTTCTTGTTTCAGCGGCCCTTCGGGCATTGTGGTGTGCAAAATGATGGGACGGATTGACCGAATGCTTTTGGAAGCCATGATTCTCATCGGATTTCCAACACTCGTGTTTTTTCAGCCAAAAATGGCCGGAAAGGGAATTTTCTATGGAAAAACAGGGAATTTTCTCAATGGAGCCTTCGTGTTCTTGTTTCAGCGGGCCTTCGGGCTCTTTGTGGTGTGCAAATGATGGGACGGATTGACCGAATGCTTTTGGAAGCCATGATTCTCATGATTTCCAACACCGTGTTTTTTTTTCAGCCAAAAATGGCCGGAAGGAATTTTCTATGGAAAAACAGGGAATTTTCTGTGGAGCCTTCGTGTTCTTGTTTTAGCGGCCCTTCGGGCGGGCGCGGTGTGCAAAATGATGGGACGGATTGACCGAATGCTTTTGGAAGCCATGATTTCTCGGATTTCCAACACTCGTGTTTTTCAGCCAAAAATGGCCGGAAAGGGAATTTTCTATGGAAAAACAGGGAATTTTTCTACAGTGGAGCCTTCGTGTTCTTGTTTTGGCGGCCCTTCGGGCAGCGTGGTGTGCAAAATGATGGGACGGATTGACCGAATGCTTTTGGAAGCCATGATTCTCATCGGATTTCCAACACTCGTGTTTTTCAGCCAAAAAATGGCGGAAGGAATTTTCTATGGAAAACAGGGAATTTTCGTAATGGAGCCTTCGTGTTCTTGTTTCAGCAGGCCTTCGGGCTACTGTGGTGTGCAAAATGATGCGACGGATTGACCGAATGCTTTTGGAAGCCATGATTCTCATCAGTTTCCAACACTCGTGTTTTTTCAGCCGAAAAAATGGCCGAAAAGGGAATTTTCTATGGAAAACAGGGAATTTTCTCTGTGGAGCCTTCGTGTTCTTGTTTCCAGCGGCCCTTCGGGCAGCTGTGGTGTGCAAAATGATGGGACGGATTGTCGCAGAATGCTTTGAAGCCATGATTCTCATGATTTCCAACACTCGTGTTTTTCAGCGAAAAAATGGCAGGAAGGGAATTTTCTATGGAAAAATAGGGAATTTTCAAGTGGAGCCTTCGTGTTTCTTGTTTCAGCGGGCCTTCGGGCTGCTGGTGTGCAAAATGATGGGACGGATTGACCGAATGCTTTTGGAAGCCATGATTCTCATGATTTCCAACACTCGTGTTTTTCAGCCAAAAATGGCCGGAAAGGGAATTTTCTATAGAAAAACAGGGAATTTTTCTATTGAGCCTTCGTGTTCTTGTTTCGTGAGCCTTCGGGCGGCTGTGGTGTGCAAATGATGGGGCGGATTGACCGAATGCTTTTGGAAGCCATGATTCTCATCTGATTTCCAACACTCGTGTTTTTCAGCCAAAAATGGCCTAAAGGGAATTTTCTATGGAAAAACAGAATTTTTCTGTGGAGCATTCGTGTTCTTGTTTCAGCGGGCCTTCGGGCTGCTGTGGTGTGCAAAATGATGGGACGGATTGACCGAATGCTTTTTGAAGCCATGATTCTCATCGGATTTCCAACACCCGTGTTTTTTCAGCCAAAAAATGGCGGAAAAGGGAATTTTCTATGGAAAACAGGGAATCTTTCTGTGGAGCCTTCGTGTTCTTGTTTCAGCGGCCCTTCGGGGCGGCTGTGGTGTCAAAATGATGGGACGGGATTGACCGAATGCTTTTGGAAGCCATGATTCTCATCGGATTTCCAACACTCGTGTTTTTCAGCCAAAAAATGGCCGGAAGGAATTTTCTATGGAAAAACAGGGAATTTTTCTGTGGAGCATTCGTGTTCTTGTTTCAGCGGGCCTTCGAGCTGCTGTGGTGTGCTAAAAAAAATGATGGGACGGATTGACCGAATGCTTTTGGAAGCCATGATTCTCATCGGATTTCCAACACTCGTGTTTTTTCAGCCAAAAATGGCTCGGAAAGAATTTTCTATGGAATTTTCTATGGAAAAACAGGCAAAAAATTTTCTCAGTGGAGCCATTCGTGTTCTTGTTTTCAGCGGGCCTTCGGGCTGCTGTGGTGTGCAAAATGATGGGACGGATTGACCGAATGCTTTTGGAAGCCATGATTCTCATCGGATTTCCAACACTCTTGTTTTTCAGCCAAAAATGGCCGGAAAGGGAATTTTCTATTGAAAACAGGGAATTTTCTCTGTGGAGCCTTCGTGTTCTTGTTTCGCTGCCCTTCGGGCGGCTGGTGTGTAAAATGATGGGACGGATTGTCCGAATGCTTTTGGAAGCCATGATTCTCATCGGATTTCCGAAACTCGTGTTTTCAGCCAAAAAATGGTAGAAAAGGGAATTTTCTATGGAAAAAAGGAATTTTCTAAGTGGAGCCTTCGTGTTCTTGTTTCGGCAACCCTTCGGGCTGCTGTGGTGTCTAAAAAATGATGGGACGGATTGACCGAATGCTTTTGGAAGCCATGATTCTCATCGAATTTCCAACACCGTGTTTTTCAGCCAAAAAATGGCGGAAGAATTTTCTATGGAAAAAACGGGGAATTTTCTCTGTGGAGCCTTCGTGTTCTTGTTTCGGCCCTTCGGGCTCTTGTGGTGTGCAAAAATGATGGGGCGGATTGACCGAATGCTTTTTGGAAGCCATGATTCTCATCGGATTTCCAACACTCGTGTTTTTTCAGCCAAAAAATGGCCGGAAGGGAATTTTCTATGGAAAACAGGGAATTTTCGGTGGAGCCTTCGTGTTCTTGTTTGGCCCTTCGGGCTGCTGGTGTCCACATAAAAATGATGGGACGGATTGACCGAATGCTTTTGAAGCCATGATTCTCATCGGATTTCCAACACCCGTGTTTTTTCAGCCAAAAAATGGCCGGAAAGGGAATTTTCTATGGAAAACAGGGAATTTCAGTGGAGCCATCGTGTTCTTGTTTCAGCGGGCCTTGGGCTGCTGTGGTGTACAAAATGATGGGGCGGATTGAGAATGCGTTTTGGAAGCCATGATTCTCTCAGTTTTCCAACACTCGTGTTTCAGCCAAAAAATGGCGGAAGGGAATTTTCTATGGAAAGCGGGGGAATTTCTCGGTGGAGCCTCCGTGTTCTTGTTTCGAGCGGGCCTTGGGCTCTTTGTAGTGTGCAAATGATGGGGCCAGTTGTCAGAATACTTTTGGAAGCCATGATTCTCATCAGTTTCCAACACTCTTGTTTCAGCAAAAAAATGGCTAGGAAGGGGAATTTCTATGGAAAAACAGGAATTTTTCTCGGTGGAGCCGTGTTCTTGTTTCGAGCGGCCCTTCGGGCGGGCGCGGGTGTACAAAATGATGGGACGGATTGTCCAAATGCTTTTTGGAAGCCATGATTCTCCTTCAGTTTCCGACACTCGTGTTTTTCAGCGAAAAATGGCAGGAAAGGGAATTTTCTATGGAAAAACAGAATTTCTCATTGGACCTTCGTGTTCTTGTTTCAGCGGCCCTTCGGGCTCGTAGTGTACAAAAATGATGGGGCGGATTGACCGGAATGCTTTTTTTGGAAGCCATGATTCTCATCGGATTTCCAACACCCCGAAAATGTTTTTCAGCCAAAAATGATGGGACGGATTGACCGGATGCTTTTGGAAGCCAATTTTCTATGGAGAAAGCAGGGAATTTTCGAAATTTCTGTGGAGCATTCGTGTTCTTCTTGTTTCAGCGGGCCTTGAAGTTTGTGGTGTGCAAAATGATGCGACGGATTGACCGAATGCTTTTTGGAAGCCATGATTCTCATCGGTTTCCAACACTCGTGTTTTTGACCAAAAAATGGCCGGAAAGAATTTTCTATGGAAAAACAGGGAGCACTCTGTGGAGCCTTCGTGTTCTTGTTTGGCGGGCCTTCGGGCTCTTTGTAGTGTGCAAAATGATGGCGACGGATTGTGATGCTTTGGAAGACCATGATTCTCATCGGGATTTCCAACACTCGTGTTTTTTCAGCCAAAAAATGGTAGGAAAGGGAATTTTCTATGGAAAAACAGGGCATTCGTGTTCTTGTTTTGGGCCTCTCGGTGTAAAAAATGATGCCTTCGTGCTTTTTGATTCTTGTTCCAACACTCGTGTTTCGGCCCGGGAAAGGGAAATTTTCTATGGACGAGGCCTCGGTGGAGCCTCGGGTGTTCTTGTTTCGGCGCCCGGGCGGCGTGGTAATGCAAAATGATGGGGCGGATTGACCGAATGCTTTTGGAAGCCATGATTCTCATCGGATTTCCAACACTCGTGTTTTTTCAGCAAAAAATGGCCAGGAAAGAATTTTCTATGGAAAAACAGGGAATTTTCTGTGAGCCTTCGTGTTCTTTTTCAGCGGGCCTTCGAGCTCTTTGTGGTGTGCAAAATGATGGGGCATTGACCGAATGCTTTTGGAAGCCATGATTCTCATCGGTTCCAACACTCGTGTTTTTCAGCCAAAAAATGGCGGAAGGAATTTCTATGGAAAAACGGGAATTTTTACGATTAGAGCCTTCGTGTTCTTGTTTCAGCGGGCCTTCGGGCTGGCTTAGTGTGTGAAATGATGCGACGGATTGACCGGAATGCTTTGGAAGCCATGATTCTCATCGGATTTCCAGCACTCGTGTTTTCGGCCAAATGGCCGGAAAGGGAATTTTCTATGGAAAAACGAGGTATTTTCCGGTGGAGCATTCGTGTTCTTGTTTTGCGGGCCTTCGGGCGGCGTGGTGTGCAAATGATGGGACGGATTGACCGGAATGCTTTTGGAAGCCATGATTCTCATCGGATTTCCAACACTCGTGTTTTCAGCCAAAAAATGGCGGAAGAATTTTTATGGAAAAACAGAGGAATTTTCTCGTGGAGCCTTCGTGTTCTTGTTTCAGCGGGCCTTCGGGCTCTTTGTAGTGTGCAAAAATGATGGGATGGATTGACCGAATGCTTTTGGAAGCCATGATTCTCATCGGATTTCCAACACTCGTGTTTTCGGGCAAAAAATGGCCGGAAAGGGAATTTTCTATGGAAAAACAGGAATTTTCTCGGGTGGAGCCTTCGTGTTCTTGTTTCAGCGGCCCTTCGGGCGGGCGTGGTGTGCAAATGATGGGGACGGATTCACCGAATGCTTTTGGAAGCCATGATTCTCATCGGATTTCCAACACTCGTGTTTTCAGCCAAAAAATGGCCGGAAGGAATTTTCTATGGAAAAACAGGAATTTTCTCGGTGGAGCCTCCGTGTTCTTGTTTCGCGGGCCTTCGGGCTCTTTGGTGTGCAAATGATGGGACAGATTGATCGAATGCTGTTGGATGCCAAGATTCTCATCGTATTTCCAACACTCGTGTTTTTTGAGCCAAAAAATGGCGAGGAAGGAATTTTCTATGGAAAAACGAGAATTTTCACTATTGGAGCCTTCGTGTTCTTGTTTGCGGCCTTCGGGCTTTGTGCTGTGCAAAATGATGGGATGGATTGTCCAAATGCTTTTGAAGCCATGATTCTCATCGGATTTCCAACACTCGTGTTTTTCAGCCAAAAAATGGCCGGGAAAGAATTTTCTATGGAAAAACAGGGGGAATTTTCTCAGTGGAGCCTTCGTGTTCTTGTTTCGAGCGGGCCTTGGGCTTTCTTTGTGGTGTCAAAATGATGCGGCGGATTGACCGAATGCTTTTGGAAGCCATGATTCTCATCGGATTTCCAACACTCGTGTTTTTCAGGCAAAAATGGCCGGAAGGGAATTTTCTATGGAAAAACAGGGAATTTTCTGTGGGTGCTTCGTGTTCTTTTTCAGCGGCCCTTCGGGCTGCTGTGGTGTGCAAAATGATGGGACAGATTGACCGAATGCTTTTGGAAGCCATGATTCTCATCGGATTTCCGACACTCGTGTTTTTTCAGCCAAAAAATGGCCGGAAAGGGAATTTTCTATGGAAAAACAGGGAATTTTCTCGGTGGAGCCTTCGTGTTCTTGTTTTGCGGGCCTTGTTTCTTGTGGTGTGCAAAATGATGCGACGGATTGACCGAATGCTTTTGGAAGCCATGATTCTCATCGGATTTCCAACACCCGTGTTTTTTCAGCCAAAAAATGGCCGGAAAGGGAATTTTCTATGGAAAAACAGGGAATTTTCTCAGTGGA
The DNA here is from genome assembly GCA_014182585.1 of Eucalyptus coolabah. Taxonomy (NCBI): domain Eukaryota; kingdom Viridiplantae; phylum Streptophyta; class Magnoliopsida; order Myrtales; family Myrtaceae; genus Eucalyptus; species Eucalyptus coolabah. The sequence continues at coordinate 19,565 of JABKBN010000018.1, forward strand.
GCCTTCGTGTTCTTGTTTCAGCGGGCCTTCGGGCGGCTGCGGTGTGCAAAATGATGGGACGGATTGACCGAATGCTTTTGAAGCCATGATTCTCATCGGATTTCCAACACTCGTGTTTTTTCAGCCAAATGGCCGGAAAGGGAATTTTCTATGGAAAAACGATTTTCTCGGTGGAGCCTTCGTGTTCTTGTTTCAGCTGGCCTTCGGGCTCTTTGTGGTGTGCAAAATGATGGGACGGATTGACCAAATGCTTTTGGAAGCCATGATTCTCATCGGATTTCCAACTCTCGTGTTTTTCAGCCAAAAAATGGCCGGAAGGGGAATTTTCTATGAAAAAAAACGAGAATTTTCTACGTAGGCATTCGTGTTCTTTTGTTTCAGCGGGCCGGGGCGATGGCCAATTGTGCAAAATGATGGGGCGGATTGACCGAATGCTTTTGGAAGCCATGATTCTCATCGGATTTCCAACACTCGTGTTTTTCAGCCAAAAAATGGCCGGAAAGAATTTTCTATGGAAAAACGGGAATTTTCTACGTGGAGCCTTCGTGTTCTTGTTTCAGCGGGCCTTCGGGCTCTTGTGGTGTGCAAAAATGATGGGGCCGGATTGACCGAATGCTTTTGAACCATGATTCTCATCAGTTTCCAACACTCGTGTTTTTCGGCAAAAAATGGCGGAAAGGGAATTTTCTATGGAAAAACGAATTTTTTCTGTTCTTGTTTAAGTGACCCTTCGAGTGATTGTGGTGCCTTCGTGTTCTTGTTTCATCGGCGTGGCCTTCGGGCTCTTTGTGGTGTCAAAAAATGATGGGACGGATTGACCGAATGCTTTTGGAAGCCATGATTCTCATCGGATTTCCAACACTCGTGTTTTCAGCCAAAAAATGGAAAGAGAATTTTCTATGGAAAACAGGGAATTTTCTCGGTGGAGCCTCCGTGTTCTTGTTTCGAGGCGGCCCTTGAGGTGTAGTGGTGTGCAAAAATGATGGGACGGTTGACCGAATGCTTTTGGAAGCCATGATTCTCATCGGATTTCCAACACTCGTGTTTTCGGCCAAAAAATGGCCAGAAGGGAATTTTCTATGAAAAAACGGGGAATTTTCTCGTAGAGCATTCGTGTTCTTGTTTCAGCGGCCTTCGGGCTCTTTGTGGTGTGCACAAAATGATGCGGACGGATTGACCGAATGCTTTTGGAAGCCATGATTCTCATCGGATTTCCAACACTCGTGTTTCGAAACCAAAAAATGGCCGGAAAATTTTCTATGGAAAAGAGAGGCCTACGGTGGAGCCTCCGTGTTCTTGTTTCAGCGGCCCTTCGGGCGGCTGTGGTGTGCAAAATGATGGGACGGATTGACCGAATGCTTTTGGAAGCCATGATTCTCATCGGATTTCCAACACTCGTGTTTTTTCAGCCAAAAAATGGCCGGAAAGGGAATTTTCTATGGAAAAACAGGGAATTTTCTCTGTGGAGCCTTCGTGTTCTTTTTTCAGCGGCCCTTCGGGCAGCTGTGGTGTGCAAAATGATGGGACGGATTGACCGAATGCTTTTGGAAGCCATGATTCTCATCGGATTTCCAACACCCGTGTTTTTTCAGCCAAAAAATGGCCGGAAAGGGAATTTTCTTTGGAAAACAGGGAATCTTCTCTGTGGAGCCTTCGTGTTCTTGTTTTAGCGGCCCTTCGGACTCTTTGTAGTGTGCAAAATGATGGGGCGGATTGACCGAATGCTTTGAAGCCATGATTTCTCGGATTTCCAACACTCGTGTTTTCAGCCAAAAAAATGGCCGGAAAGGGGAATTTTCTATGGAAAAACAGAATTTTCTCTGTGGAACCTTCGTGTTCTTGTTTCAGCGGGCCTTCGGGCTGCTGTGGTGTGCAAAATGATGGGGCGGATTGACGAATGCTTTTGGAAGCCATGATTCTCATCGGATTTCCAACACTCGTGTTTTTCAGCCAAAAAATGGCCGGAAAGGGAATTTTCTATGGAAAAACGAAATTCTCTCTGTGGAGCCTTCGTGTTCTTGTTTCAGCGGGCCTTCGGGCTGCTTTGTGGTGTGCAAAATGATGGGACGCATTGATCGAATGCTTTTCGCAGCCATGATTCCCATAGGATTTCCAACACTCGTGTTTTTTCTGCGAAAAAATGGCCCGAAAGGGAATTTTCTATGGAAACGGGAATTTTCTCGGTGGAGCCTTCGTGTTCTTGTTTCGGCGGGCCTTCCGGCTGTGGTGTGCAAAATGATGGGACGGATTGACCGAATGCTTTTGGAAGCCATGATTCTCATCGGATTTCCAACACTCGTGTTTTCACCAAAAAATGGCCGGAAGGGAATTTTCTATGGAAAAACAGGGAATTTTCTCTGTGGAGCCTTCGTGTTCTTGTTTCAGCGGGCCTTCGGGCTGCTGTGGTGTGCAAAATGATGGGACGGATTGACCGAATGCTTTTGGAAGCCATGATTCTCATCGGATTTCCAACACTCGTGTTTTTTCAGCCAAAAAATGGCCGGAAAGGGAATTTTCTATGGAAAAAACGGGGAATTTTCTCTGTGGAGCCTTCGTGTTCTTGTTTCAGCGGGCCTTCGGGCTCTTTGTAGTGTGCAAAATGATGGGACGGATTGTCCGAATGCTTTTGGAAGCCATGATTCTCATCGGATTTCCAACACTCGTGTTTTTTCAGCCAAAAAATGGCCGGAAGGGGAATTTTCTATGGAAAAGCCCAGGGAATTTCTCTGTGGAGCCTTCGTGTTCTTGTTTCAGCGGGCCTTCGGGCTCTTTGTGGTGTGCTAAAAATGATGGGACGGATTGACCGAGATGCTTTTGGAAGCCATGATTCTCATCAGTTTCCAACACTCGTGTTTTTCAGCCAAAAAATGGCGGAAAGGGAATTTTCTATGGAAAAAGCAGGGAATTTTTCTGTGGAGCCTTCGTGTTCTTGTTTCAGCGGCCTTGGGCTGTTGTGGTGTGCTAAATGATGGGGACGGATTGACCGAATGCTTTTGGAAGCCATGATTCTCATCGGATTTCCAACACTCGTGTTTTTTCAGCTAAAAAATGGCCGGAAAGGGAATTTTCTATGGAAAAACGGGGGAATTTTTCTCAGTGGAGCCTTCGTGTTCTTGTTTCAGCGGGCCTTCAGGCTGCTGTGGTGTGCAAAATGATGCGACGGATTGACCGAATGCTTTTGGAAGCCATGATTCTCATCGGATTTCCAACACTCGTGTTTCAGCCATAAAAAATGGCGGAAAGGGAATTTTCTATGGAAAAACGAGGGAATTTTCTCGGATTGTGGAGCCTTCGTGTTCTTGTTTCAGCGGGCCTTCGGGCTGTTTGTGGTGTGCAAAATGATGGGACGGATTGACCGAATGCTTTTGGAAGCCATGATTCTCATCGGATTTCCAACACGTGTTTTTCAGCCAAAAAATGGCCGGAAAGGGAATTTTCTATGGAAAAACAGGGAATTTTCTCTGTGGAGCCTTCGTGTTCTTGTTTCAGCGGGCCTTCGGGCTGCTGTGGTGTGCAAAATGATGGGACGGATTGTCCGAATGCTTTTTGAAGCCATGATTCTCATCGGATTTCCAACACCCGTGTTTTTTCAGCCAAAAAATGGCCGGAACGGGAATTTTCTATGGAAAACGAATTTTTCAATGGAGCCTTCGTGTTCTTGTTTCAGCGGCCCTTCGGGCGGCTGTGGTGTGCAAAATGATGGGACAGATTGACCGAATGCTTTTGGAAGCCATGATTCTCATCAGTTTCCAACACTCGTGTTTTTCAGCCAAAAAATGGCCGGAAGGGAATTTTCTATGGAAAAACAGGGAATTTTTCTGTGAGCCTTCGTGTTCTTGTTTTAGCGGCCTTCGGGCTCTTTGTGGTGGTAAAATGATGGGGACGGATTGACGAATGCTTTTGAAGCCATGATTCTCATCGGATTTCCAACACTCGTGTTTTTCAGGCAAAAAATGGCCGGAAGGAATTTTCTATGGAAAAACGGGGAATTTTCTCGTGGAGCCTTCGTGTTCTTGTTTGCGGGCCTTCGGGCTGCTGTGGTGGTAAAATGATGGGACGGATTGACCGAATGCTTTTGGAAGCCATGATTCTCATCGGATTTCCAACACTCGTGTTTTTCAGCCAAAAAATGGCGGAAAGGGAATTTTCTATGGAAAAACATGGAATTTTCTGTGGAGCCTTCGTGTTCTTGTTTTAGCGGCCCTTCGGGCGGCTGTGGTGTGCAAAATGATGGGACGGATTGACCGAATGCTTTTGGAAGCCATGATTCTCATCGGATTTCCAACACTCGTGTTTTTCAGCCAAAAAATGGCCGGAAGGGAATTTTCTATGGAAAAACAGGGAATTTTCTCAGTGGAGCCTTCGTGTTCTTGTTTAAGCGGCCCTTCGGGGCTGTGGTGTGCAAAATGATGGGACGGATTGACCAAATGCTTTTGGAAGCCATGATTCTCATCGGATTTCCAACACTCGTGTTTTTTGGCCAAAAAATGGCCGGAAGGGAATTTTCTATGGAAAAACGAAATTTTCTCGATGGAGCCTTCTTGTTCTTGTTTCAGCGGGCCTTCGGGCTGCTGTGGTGTGCAAAATGATGGGGCGGATTGCCCGAATGCTTTTGGAAGCCATGATTCTCATCGGATTTCCAACACTCGTGTTTCTTCAGCAAAAAATGGTCGGAAAGGGAATTTTCTATGGAAAAACGGGGAAATTTCTCAGTGGAGCGTTCGTGTTCTTGTTTCAGAGGGCCTTCAGGCTCTTGTGGTGTGCAAAATGATGGGACGGATGGAACGAATGCTTTTGGAAGCCATGATTCTCATCGGATTTCAATCACTCGAGTTTTTTCAGCCAAAAAATGGCCGGAAATGGAATTTTCTATGGAAAAACAGGGAATTTTCTCTGTGGAGCCTTCGTGTTCTTGTTTCAGCGGGCCTTCAGGCTGCTGCGGTGTCTAAAAATGATGGGACGGATTGACCGAATGCTTTGGAAGCCATGATTCTCATCGGATTTCCAACACTCGTGTTTTTCAGCCAAAAAATGGCGGAAAGGGAATTTTCTATGGAAAAACAGGGGAATTTCTCTTGTGAGACCTTCGTGTTCTTGTTTTGAGCGGGCCTTGCTGTTCTTTGTGGTATACAAAAAATGATGGGGCGGATTGACCGGAATGCTTTTGGAAGCCATGATTCTCATCGGATTTCCAACAACGTGTTTTTTCAGCCAAAAAATGGCCGGAAAGGGGTACTACATGGAAAAACGAGGGAATTTCCTGTGGAGCCTTCGTGTTTCTTGTTTTCAGCGGGCCTTCGGGCTCTTTGTGGTGTCTAAAAATGATGGGACGGATCGACCGAATGCCTTTGGAAGCCATGATTCTCATCGGATTTCCAACACTTGTGTTTCTTCAGCGAAAAAATGGCGGAAAGGGAATTTTCTATGGAAACGAGGGAATTTTACGTGGAGCATTCGTGTTCTTGTTTCAGCGGGCCTTCGGGAGCTGCTGGTGTACAAAATGATGGGACGGATTGACCGAATGCTTTTGGAAGCCATGATTCTCTTCGGATTTCCAACACTCGTGTTTTTCAGCCAAAAATGGTCGGAAAGGAATTTTCTATGGAAAAACAGGAATCTTCTCTGTGGAGACCTTCGTGTTCTTGTTTTAGCGGCCCTTCGGGCTGCGTGGTGTGCAAAATGATGGGACGGATTGACCGAATACTTTTGGAAGCCATGATTCTCATCGGATTTCCAACACTCGTGTTTTTTCAGCCAAATGGCCAGGAAAGGGAATTTTCTATGGAAAAACGGGAATTTTCTAAATGGGCATTCGTGTTCTTGTTTCAGCGGGCCTTCGAGCTGCTGTGGTGTGCAAAATGATGGGACGGATTGACCCGAATGCTTTTGGAAGCCATGATTCTCATGGGATTTCCAACACTCGTGTTTTTCAGCCAAAAATGGTCGGAAGAATTTTCTATGGAAGCAGAAATTTTCTCTGATGGAGCCTTCGTGTTCTTGTTGTGGGCCTTCGGGTGACTCTTGGGTTTGCAAAATGATGGGACGGATTGGCCGAATGCTTTTGGAAGCCATGATTCTCATCGGATTTCCAACACTCGTGTTTTTTCAGCTAAAAAATGGTAGGAAGAATTTCTATGGAAAAATTTTCTCGGTGGAGCCTTCGTGTTCTTGTTTCAGCGGGCCTTCGGGCTGCTAGTGTGCAAAAATGATGGGGCGGATTGACGAATGCTTTTGAAGCCATGATTCTCATCGGATTTCCAACACTCGTGTTTCAGCCAAAAATGGCCGGAAGGAATTTTCTATGGAAAACAGGGAATTTTCTCCGTGGAGCCTTCGTGTTCTTGTTTCGGCCCTTCGGGCGGGCGGGGTGTCTAAAATGATGGGACGGATTGACCAGAATGCTTTTGGAAGCCATGATTCTCATCGGATTTCCAACACTCGTGTTTTTCAGCAAAAAATGGCCGGAAAGGGAATTTTCTATGGAAACGAAGGGAATTTTCTCTGTGCAGCCTTCGTGTTCTTGTTTCGCAACCCCATTTGTGGAGCTCTTTGTGGTGTGCAAAATGATGGGACGGATTGAGGCTGTTGTGGTGTGCAAATGAATGCTTTTGGAAGCCATGATTCTCATCAGTTTCCAACACTCGTGTTTTTCAACCAAAAAATGGCGGAAGAATTTTCTATGGAAAAACAGTCTTCTCAGTGGAGCCCTTCGTGTTCTTGTTTTAGCGGGCCTTCGGGCTGCTGTAGTGCTGAAAATAATGGGACGGATTGTCAGAATGCTTTTGGAAGCCATGATTCTCATCAGTTTCAACACTGCGTGTTTCAGCCAAAAATGGCCGGAAAATTTTCTATGGAAAAACGAGGGAGCCTCTCTGTAGGCATTAGTGTTCTTGTTTCAGCGGCCCTTATTTCTTGTGGTGTAAAATGATGGGGACGGATTGACCGAATGCTTTTGGGAAGCCATGATTCTCATCGGATTTCCAACACTCGTGTTTTTTTAGCCAAAAAATGGCCGGAAAGGGAATTTTCTAAGGAAAAACAGGGAATTTTTTTAGTGGAGCCTTCGTTTTGTTGTTTCAGCGGGCCTTAAGGCTGCTGTGGTGTGCAAAATCATGGGACGGATTGTGAGATGCTTTTGGAAGCCATGATTCTCGCCAGATTTCCAACACTCATGTTTTTTTCAGCCAAAAATGGCCGGAAAGGGAATTTTCTATGGAAAAACAGAATTTTCTGTAGACCTTCGTGTTCTTGTTTTTGCGGGCCTTCGGGCTGCGCTCTTTGTGGTGTGCAAAATGATGGGACGGATTGACCGAATGCTTTTGGAAGCCATGATTCTCATCGGATTTCCAACACTCGTGTGTTTTTCAGCCAAAAAATGGCAGGAAGAATTTTCTATGGAAAAACAGGGAATTTTCTAGTGGAGGCCTTCTTGTTCTTGTTTCATGCGGGCCTTCGGGCGGCTTTGTGGTGTCTGAAATGATGGGGCGGATTGACAGAATGCTTTTGAAGCCATGATTCTCGCCGGATTTCCAACACTTTTCGTGTTTTTCAGCCAAAAATGGCCGGAAAGGGAATTTTCTATGGAAAAGCAGAATTTTTCGTGGAGCCTTCGTGTTCTTGTTTGCGGCCCTTCGGGCGGCATTGTGGTGTGCAAAATGATGGGACGGATTGACCGAATGCTTTTGGAAGCCATGATTCTCATCGGATTTCCAACACTCGTGTTTTCAGCCAAAAAATGGCCGGAAAGAATTTTCTATGGAAAAACAGGGAATTTTCTGTGGAGCATTCGTGTTCTTGTTTTGCGGGCCTTCGGGCTCTTTGTGGTGTGGTAAAATGATAGGACGGATTGACCGAATGCTTTTGGAAGCCATGATTCTCATCAGTTTCCAACACTCGTGTTTCAGCCAAAAAAATGGCCCGGAAAGAATTTTCTATGGAAACAGGGAATTTTTCTGATGGAGCGCCGTGTTCTTTTTCAGCGGCCCGGGCTCTTTGTGGTGTCACAAAATGATGAGGACGGATTGACCGAATGCTTTTGGAAGCCATGATTCTCATCAGATTTCCAACACTTTCGTGTTTTTCGGCCAAAAAATGGCCGGAAAATTTTCTATGGAAAAACGAGAATTTTCATGGAGCCTTCGTGTTCTTGTTTCCAGCGGGCCTTCGGGCTCTTTGTGGTGTGCAAAATGATGGGACGGATTGACCGAATACTTTGGAAGCCCATGATTCTCATCGGATTTCCAACACTCGTGTTTTTCAGCCAAAAAATGGTAGGAAAGGGAATTTTCTATGGAAAACAGGGAATTTTCTCGGTGGAGCCTTCGTGTTCTTGTTTCGGCGGGCCCGGACTCGTGGTGTGCAAAATGATGGGGCAGGTTGATTGAATGCTTTTGAAGCCATGATTCTCATCGGATTTCAACACTCGTGTTTTTCAGCAAAAATATTAGGAAGGAATTTTCTATGGAAAAACGAGAATTTTCCCATTGAGCCTTCGTGTTCTTGTTTGAGCGGGCCTTGGGCTGTCCAAATGTGGCCATGATTCTCATCAAATGATAGGAAAAACGGGGAAGATTGACCGAATGCTTTTGGAAGCCTTGATTCTCAGTTGACCGATTTCCAACACTCGTGTTTTCAGCCAAAAAATGGCCGGAAGGGAATTTTCTATAGAAAAAACAGAATTTTTCTCTGGAGCATTCGTGTTCTTGTTTCAGCGGGCCAGGGCTCTTTTGTGGTGTCTAAAAAATGATGCGACGGATTGTAGGAATGCTTTTGGAAGCCATGATTCTCATCGGATTTCCAACACTCGGTGTTTCAGCCAAAAATGGCGGAAAGGGAATTTTCTATGGAAAACAGGGAATTTTCACTATTGAGCATTCGTGTTCTTGTTTCGCGGGCCTTCGGGCTGTGCTGTGCAAAAATGATGGGGCGGATTGTCCAAATGCTTTTGGAAGCCATGATTCTCATCGGATTTCCAACACTACCCGTGTTTTCTGAGGCAAAAATGGTAGGAAGGGAATTTCTATGAAAAACAGGAAATTTTCTCGGTGGCGCCTCGTGTTCTTGTTTCGGCGGGCCTTCGGGCTGCGTGTGTGTGCAAAATGATCGGCGGATTGACCGAATGCTTTTGGAACCATGATTCTCATCAGGATTTCCAACACTCGTGTTTTCAGCCAAAAAATGGTCGGAAGGGAATTTTCTATGGAAAAACGGGGAATTTTATGTGGCCTTCGTGTTCTTGTTTCAGCGGGCCTTCGGGCTCTTTGTGGTGTGCAAAATGATGGGACGGATTGACCGAATGCTTTTGGAAGCCATGATTCTCATGGGATTTCCAACACCGTGTTTTCGGCCAAAAAATGGCGGAAAGAATTTTCTATGGAAAACGAGGGAATTTTCTCTGTGGGGCCTTCGTGTTCTTGTTTCGTGGCGGGCCTTCGGGCTGCGTAGTGTGCAAAATGATGGGACGGATTGACCGAATGCTTTTGGAAGCCATGATTCTCATCGGATTTCCAACACTCGTGTTTTCAGCCAAAAAATGGCCGGAAGGGAATTTTCTATGGAAAAACGAGAATTTCTCGGTGGAGCCTCGTGTTCTTGTTTCGAGCGGCCCTTGTTTCTTGTGCCCAGTGTCTGAAAATGATGGGGCCAGATTGACCGAATGCTTTTGGAAGCCATGATTCTCATCGGATTTCCAACACTCGTGTTTTTCAGCGAAAAAATGGTAGGAAGGGAATTTTCTATGGAAAAAACAGGGAATTTTCGTGGAGCCTTCGTGTTCTTGTTTCAGCGGGCCTTCGGGCTGCTGTGGTGTACAAAATGATGGGACGGATTGACCCGAATGCTTTTGGAAGCCATGATTCTCATCGGATTTCCAACACTCGTGTTTTTCAGCCAAAAAATGGCCGGAAAGGGAATTTTCTATGGAAAACAGGGAATTTTCTCTGTGGAGCATTCGTGTTCTTGTTGATGGGCCTTCGGGCTGCTGTGGTGTGCAAAATGATGGGACGGATTGACCGAATGCTTTTTGAAGCCATGATTCTCATCGGATTTCCAACACTCGTGTTTTCAGGGAAAAATGGCGGAAGAATTTTCTTTGGAAAAGAACGCCGTGTTCTTGTTTTCTATGGAAAAACAGATTGACCGAATTTCTCGGATTTCCAGCACTCGTGTTCTTGTTTCAGCGGTACCGGGCTTGAGGAGGCTGCGTAGTGTGCAAAATGATGGGGCCGGTTGACCGAATGCTTTTGGAAAGCCATGATTCTCATCGAATTTCCAACACTCGTGTTTTTCAGCCAAAAAATGGCCGGAAAGAATTTTCTATGGAAAAAGCAGGGAATTTTCTCGGTGGAGCGCCGTGTTCTTTTTCGGGCCTTCGGGCTGTTTGTGGTGTCTGCAAAATGATGGGACGGATTGACCGAATGCTTTTGGAAGCCATGATTCTCATCGGATTTCCAACACTCGTGTTTTTTCAGCCAAAAATGGCAGGAAGAATTTTCTATGGAAAGCAGGAATTTTCTCTGTGGAGCCTTCGTGTTCTTGTTTCAGTGGGCCTTCGGAGCTGCCAGGGTGTACAAATGATGGGCGGATTGACCGAATGCTTTTGGAAGCCATGATTCTCATCGGATTTCCAACACTACGTGTTTTCAGCCAAAAAATGGCGGAAGAGAATTTTCTATGGAAAACGGGAATTTTAATGGGAGCCTTCGTGTTCTTGTTTCAGCGGCCCTTCGGGCGGGCTGCTGTGCTGTGCAAAATGATGGGACGGATTGTCCAAATGCTTTTGGAAGCCATGATTCTCATCGGATTTCCAACTCTTGTGTTTCTTCAGCGAAAAAATGGCCGGAAAGGGAATTTTCTATGGAAAAACAGGGAATTTTCTCGGTGGAGCCTCCGTGTTCTTGTTTCAGCGGGCCTTCGGGCTGCTGTGGTGTACAAAATGATGGGGATTGACCGGAATGCTTTTGGAAGCCATGATTCTCATCGGATTTCCAACACCCGTGTTTTTTCAGCCAAAAAATGGCCGGAAAGGGAATTTTCTTTGGAAAACAGGGAATCTTCTCTGTGGAGCCTTCGTGTTCTTGTTTCAGCGGGCCTTCGGGCTGCTGTGGTGTGCAAAATGATGGGGCGGATTGACCGAATGCTTTTGGAAGCCATGATTCTCATCGGATTTCCAACACTCGTGTTTTTTCAGCCAAAAAATGGCCGGAAAGGGAATTTTCTATGGAAAAACAGGGAATTTTCTGTGGAGCCTTCGTGTTCTTGTTTCAGCGGGCCTTCGGGTGCTGTGGTATGCAAAAATGATGGGACGGATTGACCGAATGCTTTTGGAAGCCATGATTCTCATCGGATTTCCAACACTCGTGTTTTCAGCCAAAAAATGGCCGGAAGGAATTTTCTATGGAAAAACAGGGGAATTTTTCTGTGGAGCCTTCGTGTTCTTGTTTCAGCGGCCCTTCGGGCGGCTGTGGTGTGCAAAATGATGGGACGGATTGACCGAATGCTTTTGGAAGCCATGATTCTCATCGGATTTCCAACACTCGTGTTTTTTCAGCCAAAAAATGGTCGGAAAGGGAATTTTCTATGGAAAAACAGGGAATTTTCTCAGTGGAGCCTTCGTGTTCTTGTTTCAGCGGGCCTTCGGGCTGCTGTGGTGTGCAAAATGATGGGACGGATTGACCGAATGCTTTTGGAAGCCATGATTCTCATCGGATTTCCAACACCCGTGTTTTTTCAGCTAAAAAATGGCCGGAAAGGGAATTTTCTATGGAAAAACAGGGAATTTTCTCTGTGGAGCATTCGTGTTCTTGTTTCAGCGGGCCTTCGGGCTGCTGTGGTGTGCAAAATGATGGGACGGATTGACCGAATGCTTTTGGAAGCCATGATTCTCATCGGATTTCCAACACTCGTGTTTTTTCAGCCAAAAAATGGCCGGAAGGAATTTTCTATGGAAAACAGGGAATTTTCTCGTGGACCTTCGTGTTCTTGTTTTCGGCGGGCCTTCGGGCTGTTTGTGGTGTGCAAAATGATGGGACGGATTGACGAATGCTTTTGGAAGCCATGATTCTCGCCCGGTTTCCAACACTCGTGTTTTTCAGCCAAAAATGGCCGGAAGGAATTTTACATGGAAAACAGGGAATTTTCTCTGTGGAGCCTTCGTGTTCTTGTTTGGCGGGCCTTGGAGCTGCTGTGGTGTCAAAATGATGGGGACGGATTGACCGGAATGCTTTTGAGGCCATGATTCTCATCGGATTTCCAACACTCGTGTTTTCAGCCAAAAAATGCCCGAAAAGGGAATTTTCTATGGAAAAACAAGGAATTTTCTTTGTGGAGCCTTCGTGTTCTTGTTTGCGGGCCTTCGGGCTCTTTGTGGTGTGCAAAATGATGGGACGGATTGACCGAATGCTTTTGGAAGCCATGATTCTCATCGGATTTCCAACACTCGTGTTTTGCAAAAAATGGCCGGAAGAATTTTCTATGGAAAAACAATTTTCTCAGCCTTCTTGTTCTTGTTTCAGCAAAATGATGGGGCAGATTGATCCGAATGCTTTTGGAAGCCATGATTCTTCAGTTTACCGTGTTTCAGCTAAAAAATGGCCGGAAAGGGAATTTTCTATAGAAAAAGCAGGGAAATTTTCTCTGTGGAGCCTTCGTGTTCTTGTTTGAGCGGGACTTCGGGCTCTTTGTGGTGTGCAAAATGATGGGACGAGATTGACCGAATGCTTTTGGAAGCCATGATTCTCATCGGATTTCCAACACTCGTGTTTCAGCCAAAAAATGGCGGAAAGGGAATTTTCTATGGAAAACGGGAATTTTCTCGGTGGAGCATTCGTGTTCTTGTTTCAGCGGGCCTTCGGGCTGCTTGTGTGTGTAAAAATGATGGGGTCAGATTGACCGAATGCTTTTGGAAGCCATGATTCTCATCGGATTTCCAACACTCGTGTTTTTCAGCTAAAAAATGGTCGGAAGGGAATTTTCTATGGAAAAAGGGAATTTTCTCAATGAGCCTTCGTGTTCTTGTTTCGGCGGGCCTTCGAGACTCTTGTGGTGTGCAAATGATGGGACGGATTGACGAATGCTTTTGAAGCCATGATTCTCATCGGATTTCCAACTCTCGTGTTTCACGAAAAATGGCCGGAAAGGGAATTTTCTATGGAAAAAGCAGGGAATCTTCTGTGAGCCTTCGTGTTCTTGTTTTAGCGGCCCTTAGTTTCTTTGTGGTGTGCAAATGATGGGACGGATTGACCGAATGCTTTTGGAAGCCATGATTCTCATCGGATTTCCAACACTCGTGTTTTTTCAGCCAAAAAATGGCCGGAAAGGGAATTTTCTATGGATAAACAGGGAATTGTCTCTGTAGAGCCTTCGTGTTCTTGTTTTTCGGGGCCTTCGGGCTCTTTGTAGTGTGCAAAAATGATGGGGCCGGTTGACCGAATGCTTTTGGAAGCCATGATTCTCATCGGATTTCCAACACTCGTGTTTTCAGCCAAAAAATGGCGGAAAGAATTTCTATGGAAAAACGGGAATTTTCTACGTGGAGCCTTCGTGTTCTTGTTTCCAGCGGGCCTTCGGAGCTCTTTGTGGTGTGCAAAATGATGGGACGGATTGACCGAATGCTTTTGGAAGCCATGATTCTCATCGGATTTCCAACACCGTGTTTTTCAGCCAAAAAATGGCCGGAAGGGAATTTTCTATGGAAAAACGGAATTTTCTCTGGAGCACTTCTTGTTCTTGTTTTGTGGGCCTTCGGGCGGCGTGGTGTGCAAAATGATGGGACGGATTGTCTAGAATGCTTTTGGAAGCCATGATTCTCATCGGATTTCCAACACCGTGTTTTCAGCCAAAAATGGCGGAAGGGAATTTTCTATGGAAAAACAGGAATTTTCTCAATAGAGCCTCCGTGTTCTTGTTTCAGCGGGCCTTCGGAGCTCTTGTGGTGTGCAAATGATGCGGCGGATTGACCGAATGCTTTTGGAAGCCATGATTCTCATCGGATTTCCAACACTCGTGGTTTTTCAGCCAAAAAATGGCCGGAAAGGGAATTTTCTATGGAAAAACAGGGAATTTTCTCTGTGGAGCCTTCGTGTTCTTGTTTCAGCGGGCCTTCGGGCGGCTGTGGTGTGCAAAATGATGGGACGGATTGACCGAATGCTTTTGGAAGCCATGATTCTCATCGGATTTCCAACACTCGTGTTTTTTCAGCCAAAAAATGGCCGGAAAGGGGAATTTTCTATGGAAAACAGGGAATTTTCTCGGTGGAGCATCCGTGTTCTTGTTTCGGGCCTTCGGGCTCTATTGTGGTGTGCAAATGATGGGACGGATTGACCCGAATGCTTTTGGAAGCCATGATTCTCATCGGATTTCCAACACAGGTGTTTTTCAGCAAAAAATGGCCGGAAGGGAATTTTCTATAGAAAAACGAGGGGAATTTTCTCTGTGGAGCCTTCTTGTTCTTGTTTCAGCGGGCCTTCGGGCTGCTGTGGGTGTCAAAATGATGGGGCGGATTGTCCGAATGCTCACTTTGAAGCCATGATTCTCATCGGATTTCCAACACCGTGTTTCAGCCAAAAAATGGCCGGAAAGGGAATTTTCTATGGAAAAACAGGGAATTTTCTCGGTGGAGCCTTCGTGTTCTTGTTTCAGCGGGCCTTCGGGCTCTGTGGTGTGCAAAATGATGGGACGGATTGACCGAATGCTTTTGGAAGCCATGATTCCCATCGGATTTCCAACACTCGTGTTTTTTCGGCCAAAAAATGGCCGGAAAGGGGAATTTTTATGGAAAAACGAGATTTTTCTCTGTGGAGCCTTCGTGTTCTTGTTTCCAGCGGGCCTTCGGAGCTCTTTGTGGTGTGCAAATGATGCGACGGATTGACCGAATGCTTTGGAAGCCATGATTCTCGCCAGTTTCCAACACTAGTGTTTTTTCAGCCAAAAAATGGCCGGAAAGGGAATTTTCTATGGAAAAACAGGGAATTTTCTCGGTGGAGCCTTCGTGTTCTTGTTTCAGCGGGCCTTCGGGCTGCTGTGGTGTGCAAAATGATGGGACGGATTGACCGAATGCTTTTGGAAGCCATGATTCTCATCAGATTTCCAACACTCGTGTTTTCAGCCAAAAAATGGCCGGAAAGGGAATTTTCTATGGAAAAACGAGAATTTTTCACAGTGGAGCATTCGTGTTCTTGTTTCAACGGGCCTTCGGGCTGCTGTGGTGTGCAAAATGATGGGGACGGATTGACCGAATGCTTTTTGGAAGCCATGATTCTCATCGGATTTCCAACACTCGTGTTTTTTCAGCCAAAAAATGGCCGGAAAGGGAATTTTCTATGGAAACGAGGGGAATTTTCTGCGTGGAGCATTCGTGTTCTTGTTTCAGCGGCCTTCGGGCTCTTTGTGGTGTGCAAAATGATGGGGCGGATTGACCGAATGCTTTTGGAAGCCATGATTCTCATCGGATTTCCAACACTCGTGTTTTCAGCCAAAAATGGTAGGAAAGGGAATTTTTTATGGAAAAAGGGAATTTTCTCATGGAGCATTCGTGTTCTTGTTGTGGGCCTTCGGGCTGTGTGGTGTGCAAATGATGGGACGGATTGACCGAATGCTTTTGAAGCCATGATTCTCATCGGATTTCCAACACTCGTGTTTTTTCAGCAAAAAATGGTAGGAAGGAATTTTCTATGGAAAAACAGGGAATTTTCTCGGTGGAGCCTTCGTGTTCTTGTTTCAGGCGGGCCCTTCGGGCAGGCTGTGGTGTACCAAAATGATGGGACGGATTGACCAGAATGCTTTTGGAAGCCATGATTCTCATCGGATTTCCAACACCCGTGTTTTCAGCCAAAAAATGGCCGGAAAGGGAATTTTCTTTGGAAAAACAGGGAATTTTCTTTGCACATGGAGCATTCGTGTTCTTGTTTCAGCGGGCCTTCGGGCTCTTTGTGGTGTGCAAAATGATGCGACGGATTGACCGAATGCTTTTGATGCCATGATTCTCATCGGATTTCCAACACTCGTGTTTCAGCCAAAAAATGGCTAGGAAAGGGAATTTTCTATGGAAAACAGGAATTTTCTCGGTGGAGCCTTCGTGTTCTTGTTTTGAGCGGGCCTTCGAGACTCTGTGGTGTGCAAAATGATGCGACGGATTGACCGAATGCTTTTGGAAGCCATGATTCTCATGGATTTCCAACGCTCGTGTTTAGCCAAAAAATGGCCGGAAAGGGAATTTTCTATGGAAAAACGAGGGGAATTTTCTGTGGAACCTTCGTGTTCTTGTTTTAGCGGTCCTTCGGGCGGGCTGTGGTGTGCAAATGATGGGACGGATTGACCGAATGCTTTTGGAAGCCATGATTCTCATGATTTCCAACACTCGTGTTTTTGTAAATGGCCGAGGAAGGGAATTTTCTATGGAAACGAGAGGTACCTGCTATTGAGCCTTCGTGTTCTTGTTTGTGAGCACCGGGCTGCGTGGTATTACAAATGATGGGACGGATTGACCGAATGCTTTTTTGGAAGCCATGATTCTCATCGGATTTCCAACACCGTGTTTTCAACCAAAAAATGGCAGAAGAATTTTCTATAGAAAAACAGGGAATTTTACTGCAATGGAGCCTTCGTGTTCTTGTTTCGCGGGCCTTCGGGAACAGCGTAGTGCAAAAATGATCGGACGGATTGACCGAATGCTTTTGGAAGCCATGATTCTCATCGGATTTCCAACACTCGTGTTTTTTCAGCCAAAAAATGGCCGGAAAGGGAATTTTCTATGGAAAAACAGGGAATTTTCTCGGTGGAGCCTCCGTGTTCTTGTTTCAGCGGGCCTTCGGGCTGCTGTGGTGTGCAAAATGATGGGACGGATTGACCGAATGCTTTTGGAAGCCATGATTCTCATCGGATTTCCAACACTCGTGTTTTTTCAGCCAAAAAATGGCCGGAAAGGGAATTTTCTATGGAAAAACAGGGAATTTTCTCTGTGGAGCCTTCGTGTTCTTGTTTCAGCGGCCTTCGGGCAGCTGTGGTGTGCAAAATGATGGGACGGATTGACCGAATGCTTTTGGAAGCCATGATTCTCATCGGATTTCCAACACTCGTGTTTTTCAGCCAAAAAATGGCCGGAAAGGGAATTTTCTATGGAAAAACAGGGAATTTTCTCGTGGAGCCTTCGTGTTCTTGTTTTCAGCGGCCCTTCGGGCAGCTGTGGTGTGCAAAATGATGGGACGGATTGACCGAATGCTTTTGGAAGCCATGATTCTCATCGGATTTCCAACACCCGTGTTTTTTCAGCCAAAAAATGGCCGGAAAGGGAATTTTCTATGGAAAAACAGGGAATTTTCTCTGTGGAGCCTTCGTGTTCTTGTTTCAGCGGGCCTTCGGGCTGCTGTGGTGTGCAAAATGATGGGACGGATTGACCGAATGCTTTTGGAAGCCATGATTCTCATCGGATTTCCAACACTCGTGTTTCTTCAGCAAAAAAATGGCCGGAAAGGGAATTTTCTATGGAAAAACAGGGAATTTTCTCTGTGGAGCCTTCGTGTTCTTGTTTCAGCGGGCCTTCGGGCTGCTGTGGTGTGCAGAATGATGGGACGGATTGACCGAATGCTTCTGGAAGCCATGATTCTCATCGGATTTCCAACACTCGTGTTTTTCAGCCAAAAAATGGCCGGAAAATTTTTACATGGAAAAACGAGAATTTTACGTGGGCGCCCCGTGTTCTTGTTTCGCGGGCCTTGGTTTCTTTGTGGTGTGCAAAATGTGGGACGGATTGTCGAATGCAAGCCATGATTCTCATCGGATTTCGACTCGTGTTTTTCAGCCAAAAAATGGACGGAAATGGAATTTTCTAGGGAAAAAACAGGGAATTTTCTCTGTGGAATCTTCATTGTGTTGTTTCGCCGGGCTGTCGAGCGCTGTGATCTCGAAAATGATCGGTCTTATGGAACTAATGCCCTAGGAAGCCATGTTTCCAGCAGATTTTCAACTGTCGGGTTTTTTCAACTGAAAAATAGCCGGAAAGGGAATTTTCTATAAAAAACAGGGTATTTTCTCTATGGAATATTCTTGTTTTTCGCCGGGCTTTCGAAGGCTATGATCTCCAAAATTATCGGTCGTAGGGAACTAAACCTTTTGGAAGACATGTTTCCCAGCAGATTTTCAAATGTCGGGTTTTTTCATTCAAAAAATGGACGGAAATGGAATTCTCTAGGGAAAAAACGAGGGAATTTCTCGTGGAATCTCCGTTCTCTTTTTCACCAAGCTTTCGGTGCCCTGTGATGTCGAAAGTAGTCGGTCGTATGGAACTAAACTTTTCGATGCTATGTTTCCTAGCAGATTTCAAACTGTCGGGTTTTTTCAGCCAAAAAATGGCCGGAAAGGAAATTCTCTATGGAAAAACAAGGAATTTTCTTCATGCAATCTTCGTTCTCTTGTTTCATCGGGCTTTTAGAGCTCTGTGATCTCCAAAATGATCGGTCGTATGGAACTAAACCTTTTGGAAGCCATCTTTCCCAGCAGATTTCCAACTGTCGGGTTTTTTCAGCCAAAAAATGGCCGGAAAGAGAATTTTCTATGGAAAAACAGGATATTTTCTCTGTGGAATCTTCGTTGTGTTGTTTTTCCGGGCTATCAGAGCGTTGTGATCTCAAAAATGATCGGTCTTACAGATCTAAACCTTTTGGAAGCCATGTTTCCCAGCAGATTTTCAACTGTTGGGTTTTTTCAACCGAAAAATTGCCAGAAAGGGAATTTTCTATGGAAAAACTGGGTATTTTCTCTGTGGAATCTTCATTCTGTTTTTTCGCCAGGCTTTCAGAGGCCTATGATCTCCAAAATGATCGGTGGTATGGAGCTAAACCTTTTGGAAGCCATGTTTCCTAGCGTATTTCCAACGGTCGTTTTTTTCAGTCAAAAAATGGTTGGAAATGGAATTTTCGATTGAAAAACAATGTATTTTCTCTGTCGAATCTTCGTTCTCTTTTTTCGCTGGGCTTTTAGAGCACTATGATCTCCAAAATTATCGGTTGTACCGAACTAAACCTTTTGGAAGCCATGATTCCCAGCAGATTTTCAAATGTCGGGTTTTTTCGGACAAAAAATTGCCAAAAATGGAATTTTCTAATGAAAAATAGGGAATTTTCCCTGTTGAATCTTCGTTCTCTTGTTTCGCCGGGCTTTCGGTGCTGCTTGTGATCTCCAAAATGATCGGCCGTATGGAACTAAACCTTTCGAAGCCATGTTTCCGCGATTTCCAAGCTGTCAAAGGTTTTTCAGCCAAAAAATGGCTAGAAAGAGAATTCTCTATGGAAAAACAAGGAATTTTCTCTGTGGGATGTTCGTTTTCTTGTTTTGCCGGGCTTTCAAAGCTCTGTGATCTCCAAAATGATTGGTGGTACGGAGCTAAACCTTTTGGGAGCCATGTTTCCCAACAGATTTCCAACTGTTGGGGTTTTTTAGATAAAAAATAGCTGGAAAGGGGATTTTCTATGGAAAAACAGGGAATTTTCTTTTTGGAATCTTCGTTCTCTTGTGTCGCGGGCTTTCGGGCGTTGTGATCTCCAAAATGATCAGTCATACGGAACTAAACCTTTTGGAAGCCATGTTTCCCAGCAGATTTCCAACTGTTGGGTTTTTTCATTCAAAAAATAGCCTGAAAGAGAATTTTTTATGGAAAAACAGGGTATTTTCTCTATGGAATCTTCATTCTGCTCTTTCACCTGGCTGTCAGAGCGCTATGATCTCGAAAATGATTGGCCTTACGGAACTAAACCTTTTGAAGCCATGTTTCCCATCGATTTTTTGACATCGGGTTTTTCAACAAAAAAAGTGGCCGGAAATGGAATTTTCTAGGGAAAAACAAGGAATTTTCTTTGTGGAATCCTCGTTCTCTTGTTTCGCCGGGCTTTCAAGGCGCTGTGATCTCCAAAATGATCGGTCGTACGGAACTGAACCTTTTGGAAGCCATGTTTCCCAACAGATTTCCAACTATGGGACATTTTCAGCCAAAAAATGGCCGGAAATGGAATTTTCTATGGAAAAACAGGGTATTTTCTCTATGAAATTTTCGTTCTCTTTTTTCAGCGGGCTTTCGAGTTAATGTGATCTCTAAAATTATCGTATGGAACTAAACCTTTTCAAAACCATGTTTTCCACCATATTTCAAGCTGTTGTTTTTTTTTTTTTTAAGCTAAAAAATGGCCGGAAAGGGAATTCTCTATGGAAAAACAAGGAATTTTATCTATGGAATTTTCTGGCTTTCAAAGCTCTGTGATCTCCAAAATGATCAGTGATATGGAGCTAAGCCATTTGGGAGCCATGTTTCCCATCAGATCTCCAACTTGTTGGGGTTTTTCAGCCAAAAAATATTTGGAAATGGAATTTTCTATGGAAAAACAAGTGAATTTTCTCCGTAGAATCTTTGTTCTCTTGTTTTCCCGGGCTTTTAGCATCTTGTGATCTCCAAAATGATGGGTCTTATGGCACTAAACATTTTGGAAGCCATGATTTCATCGGATTTTCAACGTAGGGTTTTTAGCCAAAAAATGGCGGAAATAGAATTTTCTATGTGAAAAACAGGCAATTTTCTTTGTGGAATCTTTATTCTCTTGTTTCGCCGGAGCTTTCAGGCGCTCGTGATCTCTCCAAAATGATCGTTCCTACCAAACTAAACCTTTTCGAAGCCATGTTTCCCAGCAGACTTCCAACTGTTGGGGTTTTTCAGCGAAAAAATGGCCGGCAATGGAATTTTCTATGGAAAAACAGGGAATTTTCTCCGTCGAATCTTCGTTCTCTTGTTTCGTCGGGCTTTGGCGCCATTTGTAATCTCCAAAATTATCAGTCGTACGGAGCTAAACCTTTTGGAAGCCATGTTTCCTACTTGATTTTCAATTGTCGGGTTTTTCGCCCAAAAAATAGCCGGAAAGTGAATTTTCTATTGAAAAACAAGGAATTTTCTCTGTGGAATCTTCGTTCTCTTATTTCGCCAGGCTTTCAGGGCGCTGCGATCTCCAAAATGATTGGTCGTACAGAACTAAACCTTTTCAAAACCATGTTTTCCACTATATTTCCAATTGTCGGGTTTTGTCAGCCAAAAAAGGCCGGAAAGGGAATTCTCTGTGGAAAAACAAGGAATTTTATCTATGGAATCTTCATTCTCTTGTTTCACCGGGCTTTCAAAGCTCTGTGATCTCCAAAATGATCGATGATACGGAGCTAAACCATTTGGGAGCCATGTTTTTCCAACGCATTTCCAACTATCGGGTTTTTCAGCCAAAAAATTTGGAAATGGAATTTTCTATGGAAAAACAGGGAATTTTCTCTGTAGAATCTTTGTTCTCTTGTTTTGCCGGGCTTTTAGCGTCCCGTGATCTCCAAAATGATGGGTCTTATGGCACTAAACATTTTGGAAGCCATGTTTCCCAGCAGATTTTCAACTGTAGGGTTTTTTTTAGCCAAAAAATGGCCGGAAATAGAATTTTCTGTGGAAAAACAGGCAATTTTCTTTGTGGAATCTTTATTCTCTTGTTTCACCGGGCTTTCAAGGCGCTGTGATCTCTAAAATGATCGGTCCTATCGAACTAAACCTTTTTCAAAGCCATGTTTCCCGCGAGACTTCCAGCTGTTGGGGTTTTTAAGCCAAAAATGGCCGGAAAGGGAATTTTCTATGGAAAAACAGAATTTTCTCCATCGAATCTTCGTTCTCTTGTTTCGTCGGGCTTTCAGGGTGCTGTAATCTCCAAAATTATCGATCGTATGGAGCTAAACCTTTTGGAAGCCATGTTTCCTAGCAAATTTTCAACTGTCAGGTTTTTTCACCCAAAAAATAGCCGGAAAGTGAATTTTCTATTGAAAAACAAGGAATTTTCTCTATGGAATCTTCGTTCTCTTATTTCGCCAGGCTTTCAGGGCACCGTGATCTCCAAAATGATTGGTCGTACGGAGCTAAACCTTTTGGAAGCCATGTTTCCCTGCAACTTTCCAACTGTCGGGGTTTTTCAACCAAAAAATGGCTGGAAATGGAATTTTCTATGGAAAAATAGGAAATTTTCTCTGTGGAGTCGTTGTTCTGTGGTTTCGCTGGGCTTTCAGGGCGCTGTGATCTCCAAAATGATCGGTCGTATGGAAGTAAACCTTTTAGAAGCCATGTTTTTAGCGGATTTCCAATTGTCGAGTTTTTTCATCCAAAAAATGGCCGGAAAGTAAATTTTTTATGGAAAAACAGGATATTTTTCTGTGGAATCTTCGTTCTCTTATTTCGCCGGGCTTTCAGGGCATTGTGATCTCCAAAATGATCGGTCATATGGAACTAGACCTTTTGGAAGCAATGTTTCCGGCATATTTTTCAACTATCGGGTTTTTTCATCCAAAAAATGGTTGGAAATGGAATTTTCTATGGAAAAACAGGGAATTTTTTCGTAGAAACTTCGTTCTCTTGTTTCGCCGGGCTTTTAGCGTGCTGGGATCTCAAAATGATCGGTCCTACGGAACAAAACCTTTTCTTAAGCCATGTTTCCCAGCAAATTTCCAACTGTCGGGCTGTTTTAACCAAAAAATGGCGGAAAGGGAATTTTCTATGGAAAAACAGGGAATTTTCACCGTCGAATCTTCGTTCTCTTGTTTCGCCGGCTTTTGGCGCTGTGATCTCCAAAATGATCGGTCGTATGGAACTAAACCTTCGGAAGCCATGTTTCCGGCATATTTTCAATTTGTCAAGTTTTTCAGTCAAAAAATGACTTAGGGAATTTTCTATGGAAAAATAGGGAATTTTCTCGTGTAATATTCGTTCTCTTGTTTCGCCAGGCTTTCGGGCGTTGTGATCTCTAAAAATGAAGCCGAATTGTTATATGAGTTAATTATATTCAGTAAATGGGTTACAAATGAGTTTAGAATAATGAAGTCCAAAATAATATGAGTTCAATAAATCGGTTATATTCAGTAAAAGTTCTTGAAAACCTCCTATATCAAGGGCACTATTTGCGCTTATTCCTCAAAAAGTTTGCAAAACATATATCTGATAAATCCTTACCTATCTACACGTCTCGGCAGTACTTACAAACTATTTAAAAACACTATGCTTTTGTGGAATCAATTACCCAGTATGTTAGTGCCGAAAAATGCCAATTGCAACGATGATTCGGCTAATGTTATTTGGCGATGAAACAAACGGGGCAGTGGATGGGAAAAATGAAGGGAGAAAAGCTGAGGGCTGTCGCTAGAAATGTGCTGCTGTTGATGCGAAGGGAAGGAGCAAGAGAGGGGCACGTGATAATCTGGCCACCCATCAATCATCAAAAGACAAAAGGACGGTGTCAAGTGGGCGGGAGCATTATTGACTGCACGCATGCATCGCCAGCGCATAAAGTGGTCAGCTTCGCTTGTTTAGTTGCGATTGATTACTTTTGTTTTGGTGCAATGATGGTGCAGAGGAGTGCTTTCCTTGTCGTGGGATGTTAACGTAAAGTTTTGCTGGGAATTCAAACTTAGGATTGTTTCTAATTTAGACCAAAAATACATTAATGTTCATAATAGTTTTTATATATATGGTTGGAATATAACTATTTCAAAGTTTTTTGAAATTTGAATATAAGTAATTACTTTCACCTAGTTCAAAACAAGCATGCCGTTAAAGATCATCATTATCTGTTATCCCTGAAAATTTGCGTAATGCATTTTTGGGACAAGAGGGGAGTGAAGGACTTTTATTTTATTGTTTTGTTATTTAGTGTTATGGCAATGAAAGAAAGGAATTGCAAATTTGATCGTGAGCATGAGAACTAGCTGGCCTCGTTAAGCTCAACCAAAGCCATAAGGGCCAAGCGAATCTTTGACGCGGGTTGGGTGAGGGCATATAATTATAGGACTCAAACCAAATTAACTAGGACCAATTTCGTTTTTTGTCAATAGGCAAGTCTAAACAATAATTTTGGCCAGATTTGATGTCCTAATTGGATCCAATTGATGATCACCTCAAAATGCAAAAGGCGATGGCATGTTTTAGACGGCTTGTGAAGGAGGGGTTGGGTGAAATAAAATGTAAAGGTGGAAAAACTATAAAATTATCAAGATGAAAGTGAGCCAACGCACCTCAATCCTTGACGTCAATAGGTCCTCAGTGAGAATGGTGGGATCAAAGAGGTTAAATGCGCCGAACACACCCCAAAACATCTCGCGGCTGGGGGATATGTTCAAGAAAGCCAGCTAAAAGTTCGGAGCCCGAGCGGTTTGATGGAGAGCCAATCCAACTTCGGACTAACCACCAGACCAACCCAAAGCATTATAATTTATGAAACTTTCGCCACTTCCCCTATAGACGAGCACACTCCCCAGCTCACTTCTCTCTGCGTCTCTCTCTCTCTCTCTCTCTCTCTCTCTCTCTCTCTCTCTCTCTCTCTCCCCGATAGGCATCGAGTCCAGCGATTCCAGCGACCTAGAAGAGTTCCCACGACGATGGCATTGCTCTCAGCTCACGCGATGGAGATTGCGATCCCAGTCTGTGCTGTCATCGGGATCGCGTTCGCCATGTGGCAGTGGCACCTCGGGTCGCGCAATAGCGACAACCGCAACAACAGAGACCCACGCTCAGCCCAGCGGAGAGCCATTGAAAGAAAGCATGTTCAGATAAAGGAGGACGTCTCTGAAGGTGACTTTATCCAGATCCTATAGCTTCACAGCTTGTCTGCTTTATGGAACTTTTCCTTCTTGCTGCACTCAAGATTGATAGTCGGTTCTTAAGCATTTCAGATCTTTCGGTAATGAAATACTGTGGTCGTGTTTTCCCATAAAGCTTGTAAACTTTTAGCACATGTTCGTAGGGCGAGAGAGGGAAAGGGAAAAACGAAGACAGAGAATGAAGTACATTTGATTTTCTGGGTTGCGAGTCTTTCTTTTTCTGGGCATAGAGAGGTTGTAGTTCAACCCCTTCCCTTCTATGTACCCTCACACTCTTCATTAGCAGATTCTTTCGGGTCAACCTGGCATCTGCCTGAGCAATGGCAACAAATTTGAGTCTTGTAATCTGATGATAGCTCAGCGAAATCATGAGCTTCTGCTGCTTGTGGGGCGAGTTATTATTAGAGTTTGTCACGGCTGCTAGAGCTTGAGTGACGTATCTGAGCACAGTAGAATTATAGTTACTCACATAGAAAATATTAGGTACATCTTATTTGCAAATAAGAAGGCCTCGAGAATGCAACATATGTTGCATGCGGGCCCAAACGACGAGGTGGAGAATCCACACCCCTCCAAGAAGCCTCAATTCCTAGCGTTGGTGAAGACAGAAACGGCCTAAAATGGGTTGGATAGAAAAGGCACAAAAACCCAACAAAAAAAAAAAAAAAACCGGTGATTAGAATTAAAACGAGAAATCGATCGAGTTTGAGATAGGAATAGAGATGATTGTTTTTGTTCATCTATTCTTGTTTGCTGGGTGATGTTGGAGTTCTTTTTGGGTGAGAGAGTGAGGTGCACATACAGCTTCAATTGCGGCGAAGAGGGAGAGTCAAGCGAGAGAGCATGTAGGGGAGAGAGAGAGAGAGAGAGAGAGAGAGAGAGAGTGCAGAGGAGGCAGGAAAGAGAGAGAGTGCAGCGAGAAGGGGAGAGAGGATAGAAGAGAAAGAAGAGCTAGCCTGACAATTTGGGCCCACTTGCAACACTTATCGCGTTGCCCTTCTTATTTGCCAACGTGTGCCTAATATCTCAGGAAGAGAAGAAACCCGCATGAGTAGGAAGATGGTTGGAATGATGTGTCGTGTTAACTGGGGTAGCGCTTGTCCCTTTGGCTTTTGGCATTCGTCTTATTTTCTAAACAAGTTCGCGCTTGGCGTGGATTAAGTAAATGCACGTGTTGTGCCCGTCACGTGAATGTCTTCGTCTCTTTACTTAGATACAGGCTCCCACGAGACTAGGAGGCACTTTATTTTATCGCATTACGCGACAAGAATGTTCATAATATAGCATAGCTAATTCAAAAGTATATTTGATTAATGTTTGGGGATAACCTACGAATAATTACTCGTTTTAAAAGGTTAATTGATTTGTTAGCTCAATAACTGATTTGAGTAAGTCAAAACTCTGTTGCATTTGGGCACATGTGCAGCCATAAGATGGATTATATTTGATGACGGCCTAAGGGTGCAGTCATGTCATTAAAAAGAATTTTCTGCAAAAAGATTTTTTAGACTTTTTGATGTTTGGAACGATAAGAATAATAAATCAGTTGAATAAGCATTTTCAATCGAAGAAAGTACTTGTTCTTAAAAATCAAGAAAAAGATTTCAATGAAATGAATCTCTCTCTCTCTCTCTCTCTCATCCTCATTTGCTTCCAGAATTTGTTTTCTCTATTGACAAATTGACAAGTCATGTTTTAACCTATTATAAAGTAATACACATAATCTGTTATTTATGTCAAGTTGTCTAGGCCCAGTTACTAGCTTCACACTCCAATCATCAGCATCTGAGTTTGAGTCCATCGAGGCCATGCCTAGATCCCTAATTCCCGCCCTTGGGTTTGGTGGCTGAGTCGGAGAAATCCCATCTCCTCCAATTGGGACCACAGTAACTAGGCCCAAGTCCCCATAGGTCATGAGCTTGTCCCCAATGCTCAAGTTGGGGTCCTCTGAATTGAGTCTAGGTTCTTGATGGTGGGGCTCAGGATCCTTGAAGCCTAGCCCAAGACCTTGGCATCATGCCTAGGTCTTTGCCAGTCACGCCCAAGTCCCCAATACCTCAACGCCCAAGCCCAAGTACCCCAATCCTGTGCCCAAGGCCTTATATCCCAATTTATATCATAAGATAAAAAATTAGTTGTTTGAAATTTATAAAAAGTATAGAAGCTATGAAAATTTAAAATTTGATGATATAGCACTTGCAGCCCTTATATCACACAACTATTGCATGATTTTTTTAGAAAAAAAAAAGCAATAATTTTCAATTCATTTCAAATTTCCGCTAAATACCAAAAAATATTATTATTTTCTAGAAAAATAACTTATTCAAGCATAGTTTGTAGAATTGTCAACTTATCCGTGAAACAAATGGAGCCCAAATTAAATTTCTTTCTTCCATCTGATTTATATAAGTTATAGGAAGCTTGGTCTATGCAAATAATGACACAACATCAAGTTAATTAAAGTTGGGATGGTAATTTTTATATGTCGTTGGCTTTAGTAGAAGCATGTTTTATTAGAAAGGTGAACTGATGAGGAGGTACAACCTTCAATTGTAAAGTATATCTTCACTTCTTCTGTGAATGTGTTTCAAGGGTTTTATCATCATATGTTGCGATTTGATGCAGAATATTTCTCATTTTCGTAATATTGTTATCCTTGATGTGTCATACTAGTGACGAAATACTATTTCCATAGGATTAGTTAAGAACATATAGGTAATGAACTATTGCTTATATTTCTCTAAGGTTTTCTTTTTGTGTTACATTCTTGCTTCTCCTAACTAAAGTCCATGTATGTGACAATGTTTCATGCCTATTTCTCATCATTCTGATTTGAATAATCTTTCAAACTAGAGCATTATCGGTTCTAATGTGACATTAATTTTTTTTATTGCTTTTATTTCTTTTCCAATCATTTTCCCCCGGTTGCTGTTCACCCTTCTCCTCTTCTAGTTCTAACATCTAAGTCAGTTCTAACTTTAGTTCAGATGTTTTTCCATACTCTCGGTTTTATTTCTGGCTCTAACCTACAGTTTACTATTGTAGGTCATAATCTGTTTCTGCTTCCTTGTTTGTTTGTAATGCTTCAATTTAATGTTTAAGATGTATTTACGATAATATTCTGGGTCTGGGACTATATATTGAATATTCAGTTCTTTTTATTTCATTAATTATTTTGCAGAACTAGGTACTTTCATTCTTTCATCCCTTTCCCCATTTTGCCCCACTCATTATGTTCTCGTCACTCTTCCGCTGCTTGTATTTGACACTTGCATGTCCAGCTTGCCAAAGGTGAACCCTAAGATAAACCATATCATCTTTTGAGTAGCTCTTTTGGAGGCGCTGTAGGTTAGGCTTTCTTATTTCTTGGAACTAGGTTAAACAAAACTAGGCAACGGAATAAAGTAACTGGATTTAACTGAGTTATGCGTTATTTCGTCAAACACGATGTAGAATGCCAAGAATCAGATTTGTTGCTTGATAGACTGATAGAGAGGTCTCAATTATCGTTTGTGATTGTAACAGGTGTGAAATCCTTTCTGTTAACGGAGTACCAGTATGGTGGAGTTTTCGCGGTTGCTTTTGCAATTCTAATCTTCCTCTTACTTGGCTCTGTCGAGAGCTTCAGCACCCAAAGCCGGCCTTGCAAGTTTGATCCTTCAAACAAGTGCAAGCCTGCACTTGTCACTGCCGTTTTCAGTGCAGTTTCATTCCTACTTGGTGCTTTCACATCAGTCCTCTTTGGTTCCCTTGGCACGAAAATTGCTATACATGCTATCACAAGGACTGTCTTGGAAGAGAGTAACATTGCTCCAACAACTTTCAGGTCTGGTCCAGTTATGGGATTTCTTCTTGCTGCCATTGATCTTCTTGTGCTCTATCTCGTGATCAATCTGTTCAAGTTGTACTATGGCAATGACTGGGAAGGTCTTTTTGAGGCTATTACTGGTTATGTTCTTGGTGGATCTTCCATGGCTATCTTTGGAAGAGCTAGTGGTGGAATTTATGCCAAGGCTGCTGATGTTTGTGTTCATCTGGTTGAAGAGATTGATCAAAATAGCCTACAAGCCGTATGTACTCTCTTACTGTAGCTTTATCTATTAAGTACATCATTCACTTTTAGTCATAAATAATGTTAACCTTAATCATTCAGGTGATTACTAATTATGTTGGTAATATTGTTGGAGATATTGCTGGTATGGGACCTGATCTTTTTAGCTCTTATGCCGAATCATCCTGCGCTGTCCTTGTTCTTGCTTCCATCTCTTCATTCGGAATCGAACACGACTTCACTGCTATGTGTTATCCCCTGATTATCAGCTCTATGGGTATTCTCGTTTGCTTGATCACAACTGTCTGGGGGAAATCAAGCCTGCATCGAAGAAGGAGCGATTTGTTATTTCCACAATTCTAATGACTGTCGGAATTTTTGTTGTTAGCTTGATTGCTCTGCCCTCATCATTCACAATTTACAACATCGGGTTGCCGAAAGTTGTGAAGAACTGGTAAACTCTTTGATGATACTTTTTACCTTTTGATCCTAAATGCTGCTTTCTTCTAATGTTTGTCATGGGACATGCTTTAATGTCAGCGGGCTTTTACAGGATTAAGTCAACACGTTGAGCGATATAGTTGCTAATAATGGATATGATATTGCAGGCAGCTGTCCTTGTGTGTTGGTGTTGGTCTTTGGGCAGGGCAAATTAGTTGGTTTCTCAATAAATATTACGCCAACAATGACTACAGGTGTTAAATTTGCTAAATTAAATGAATGGTATGAATCTTTACAACTGTTGATGGTCATGTGCTGACCAAGTAACGACACTCATTTCAGCCGCCATCTCCAACATGTTGATGCTGTCAACAATATCTGCCGCTGTCTCCAAAATGATGTTGCCAACAATTCCTGCACTTGTCTACAATATGTTGCTGCCAACAATTTCCACAACGGTCTCCAAGTCGGTCTCGACAACGTTAGTGTTGCCCTTGGCTCTGTCACTATCCCATTTTTTGCTGCCGTCAGCATTTTCTTGAGTCACCATTTTGCTGCCACGTATGGAATTGCTGTGGCTGCCCTTGGGATGCTAAGTACCACTGCCACTCGATTGGCCATAGATGCTTCCGGTCCCATCAGCGACAATGCTAAACGTATTGGTAAGATGGCTCTTGACGGAGTCCGTGAAAATGCTGGCGATCCTATAGCTGCCATTGGAAAGGTACAGGCAATCCTTGCATTTGAATATAGTATCGACACCGTCCTGTTGTCCTTTTAATAGCTTATTTTGATAATATCCATAACATAGCGGGGGAATATAGTCTGTGCCTTGCATATTCGTCATCCAGAATCTGTGCACATTGTCCAATTATTTTCCTTTTCATCATAAATGACAAAAATATTACGGTTATGGGAGTCATTTTGGATTCTTGCTGGGGTGGCATGATGTTTGGCTAAAATGGCCTTTCTTTACTTTAGGTGCTGCCTTTCATCTATCGTTCTCAATATTAGCCCTACTGGCAAATTCTACTTTCCTGTTGTTTAAATCTAATATTAGATGGACCTTTCTTCATTTCTTCTCTGGTATGTAGGGATTCGCCATTGAATCAGCTGCCCTAGTGTCAATCGCTCTGTTGGGTGCATTTGTGAATCGTTCAGCAATGTCGTCTTCTGTCAATGTTCTAACACCGACGGTCATCATCGGTTTGATCATTGGCACCTGGCTTCCTTACTGTTTCTCTGCTATGACCATGAAAAGTGTGGCACGTGCAGGTATCAAGGTCTGCGAGCACATTGAAGGTCAAGGGAGACCTATCAATGGTACATGCTCCGAAATTTTAGCTGAGGCATCTTTCAGGGGGATGATTGGACCTACTGCCCTTGTCATGTTTACACCACTTATCATCGGGACCGTCTTTGGTGTGGAGATGCTATCTGGTCTTTTGGGTGGCTCTCTCAGTTCCGTTGTTCAGGTAATCTTTACCAAAGCAATCAATTCTATCTATTTGGGTAGTTTGCGTTGCTCAATGTATGTCTCTGTTAGAATCACCGCCTCTCTCTTCCATTCCCAAATCTCTCTCTCTTGGTCTAGATAATTCCAGAATAATTTAGTCATTTCTTCATCCAAGCAAGTTGTAGTGTGAAAATAAAGTGCCTGTGATATTTGTATCGGAATTATCTGGAAAACTATGAAAGTCGGGTTAGTTCACCGACTTTACACACTATAAATAGAAGTGATTGCTCCCCTGTAGAGTGTACAGCAAGAAGAAACCATAGTGTGTAGAGTGTTGAGTTGTGGTGGGTGGCGAGTGAAAAGGGCTAGTAACAACATCTAAAGGGGGGTGAATAGGTGTTGAGAAATATTTTTGCAAATTCAGTAGAAGTAGTTTGCTTTTAGAAAATGACAAACTTTGAATGAATTCAAACTTTAGAAGTTAGATAAAACTACGAACAAAATAAATGAGTTCAGGGAAAAGAATAAAAACACAAGATTTATAGTGGTTCGGCTTAGATTTGAAAGGGTTAGTATGCACACCTAGAGGGGGTGAATAGGTGTATATAAAAATTTTCTTTTTCTCACAAGACTTAATAAAATAGATTGCCTTTAGAATATGATAGACTAAGGATGTAAACAAACTTAAGTAATTCTGTAAGACAATTAAATAAAGCAATAAATAATAAGGAGTTAAGGAAAGAAAATTGGAACACAAGGTTTATAATGGTTCGGCTTAATCCAAGCCTATGTCTACTCTCCCACGCCGATGCCCCCACTTGGCTGGATTCCACTATGAATCAAAAGAGATTATACAGCTTGTGATCTTTGACTTCCTCAATGGAGAGTCTCATCTAGTCTCTTCACAAAGTCTCACTATGTGCTTCTCTCTTTTGTATACAATTTAAGCTCAATGAATGAAAGAACAAGGAACTATAGAGATTCAAACTTTGAAATTCTTCTTTCACGTACTACCTCGAACAACTAGAGAGTCCACTTTAAATACTCCTTTATGCCTTCACGACCGTTGGCACTTTCCAAATGAATTCTTCCAATCTACCTATTGGACAGAATCAATTAAGGTGTTCTCGAGTCGTTGAATGATTGGTGATGAAAGCCTGTCAATTATGTTCGCCTATACAATTAGGATCTTTGGTTTCCATAAGTAGAATCTTCCAAGTTAGCTTGCCTTTCAAATGATCTTCAAATCAGAGTATATTCTAATAAGAATAATAAATCATGTTGAATAATCAATCATGTTGATGTTGTATCCAGCCGTAAAATTTTCCAAATCCATACGAATCAAATCCTTGAAGATAATTCGTTATACGGATAAGTGTTCTTTTTCACCTAGAAAGCTGTCAATGAGGGCGGACTTTGAGTCTTGAGTTTGACGGTCTTTAGACTTTGATGGTAGAGTCTAGAGTTCTTTAGACTTTAACACTTGGGTGGAAGTCTTCGACTAGGCGATGGAAACATTTTGTCAATTTCAAAACAATAAAAGAGCTTTCTCTGACAATCTCCGTCTTTTTGATGGTGACAAAACTTTTCTGCAGATTTGAAAACTTTGTCCTGCAAAACAACACTTAAGCAATACATGATAACTTATGAAAATAAGTTGATTAGGACTTGGATAATATCAATTATGCAACCACGAAACATGTTAATCTGTAAGATAAGATAACTATCCATCTACAATCAGTATCATAGACTAAGTTATTGCAAGCATCAAAGATTCAAATCATGATATAGTCAAGCGAGTCAAGGTCCAAAGTCTAAAACCAAACAAAGAAAACCAAAGTCCAAAACTAAAGTCATCAAAATCAAACCAAAAAGTGCTCAAAAAGATAGATCAAATCTGCACGACTTCTCCCCTTTTTGTTATCAGAAAAAGTGGAGAACGAATAAAAAGAGCTGAATGAAAAGAGTGGTGTGAAAATCATGGCTATTTTGGCAAGCGAACAAGCTCGAATTCCCCATTGAATTCACTTTGTCTTCTTAAGCTTTCCAAGAGTCTCCTTCAGTGGTTGTAAATCTTCACCCTTCACATTATCCTACACTTGAGTCTTCGGGCGAGTAACTGTTCTTGCAATGAAACTAAAGTAGATAAGAAAGCCTTCTTGAGATCTTTTATCTCATAATCCAAACCATATTGCTGTCTCCTTAAATCCAACAGGATGTCCAGCATTCTTGAAAAGTCTGCTGTTTATTCTGGTGCAGCACTGGGTCCAGTCGATTCCGTTCCTAGAGTCTTGAGATTAGAGGGATTTTTAGTAGTTCGTCCATGACTAGGAGTGGATGCCTCAATGTACGCTTCGGGATAGTGAGAGGTATACACGTCATATGGATCTGTTGTAGATCGACTAACATCACTAGTGATGACAAGTGAAGAAATACCTCATTTTCAGCATCTCCCCCATTTGCATGCCTACAAGTGGAGAAGTGAGTTCTTCTTCCTATTCAACTTTAGCTTCAGCATCGGAGTGATGTTGTCCTTTTTTGTCGCTCCAGCAGTTCCACTCCTTGTCTTTCTAGATTCACTCGACAAGGCTACAACCAAGGTAGGCTCAAAGGAGTCATCTTGAGCCTCTTCTTCCTTCCTCTGTCTTTCCTTCCTCTTTCTCTTCCTCTATTCTCTTCTCTTCTTCACTTCTCCTTTCTTCGTCTCTCTTCTCTTTCTCTTCCTCTTCTCTGGTCTCTCTTTCCTTTGTCTCTTGAAAGCTAACAAAACTCTATAAATTTCGAATGGCAAAGGCGGAGAGAGTGATGTCATCCTCATCTTCTTCATCTTCCAAAATAAGGGCTCTCCTTTTCTTGATTGGTTTCGACATTGGTTCCTTGCCTTTCCATTTTGATGCTGCAAAGCTTTGCTTTGCCTTGATGAGGATTTTCTCCTTCATCTGCTCTAACACCTTGTTGAGTTCCTTCAAACGTATCTTGGTGACCATCTTCAATCCAATTATCGTAGGGGCAATGCTTTGCATACATATAGGAGTAGGTAAATAAATGTTGAAGTGTCTAAAGATTCTTGTGATAAGAGCAGAGTATGGGAGTTGTCCCTCGTACTTCACCATTGTCCTGTACATATGCATCAAGATGGTGTGAGGCGAGAGAGAACTTGTAGTCGTGTTGATGGCGTACATCGGCTTCGCTTCGAATGAGAGACATTAGTCTTTGATGTTGATTTTGGACAGATGCAATTGATCACGATCTTATGGAGCAAGATATTGGAGGCATTCATCCTAGTGTAGGAAATCTTGCCTTAAACACGTTTGTCTCGTACCAATTCTAGTGTAGCGTGAGCAACGGACACGGTGATTGGTTGGAAACACTCTCTTTCCACTCCAATCAAGTCAGCCAAAGTGTTCACATCCACCAAAATTCCTTATCCTTAACAAAGTGAAAGAGAATATATTCGCATCTAAAAAAGATAGATTATAATAGAATTAGGCTATAAGTTCTGGATAAGCAACTGTTGTCTCATAACAAAAACACTCCAATTGAAGAAGTACAAACTTCTCCCTTAGATTCACTTTCACAAAGTCAAGAAAATCAAAATCAAGGCTTCTGGGGTTCATAACCCCTCTCTTCAGCAATTTTGAGTAAACTTTCTTGTGGTCCTTAGAGCGGAATAGACTCGCTCCATCACCACCAACATTAACAGCCACTCCCATCCTGGGCTGAAAATGTGTAAACATTCTTTTGTCGTCATCCTGTCCTTGTGGTTGATTAGAAGTGCCTAAACGCAGGTCACTAGGAAAATTGGCAAAGGTCTTTTCAGCCAATCCTTTTCCTCAACTCCTAACTTTTCCATCTCTCGCAAGAATAAAGTTTCATTCTTGAAGCCCCTCTCTCTCGAAACTCATCGATCAAAGACATAGCAGTTCCGTCTTCTTTCAATTTAGAATAAAGCTTGAAAGCAACTTGAGGTCTCAGTGTTCTTACAAGTTCAATATCTTCCACTATTTCTTCTTCTGGTTGAGGCGATGGAGGAGACTAACATTGTTGAAAATGTTGTTGCTGACTTGGACACCGCTGTTGAGGAGAGTCATCTTCCTCGGTCAAATCGAAGTGCGTAGGACTCTCAAGCATGTGCTGTGGTCCCCCTTGCGATTCTCGAAGACTTTCTAGGAAAAATTGTCGTTTTAAGGGAGAAATTTTCGAACTTGCTCGAAAAAAGTGAAAACTTTTGGATGAAACTAGAGTGAAAATGAGAGCAAGTAGGAATTTTGCATTCTAGGGTTTGAGAGTGAAAACGAAGAAGAAAACAATCAATGGTATATGGTATATATAGTAGGTAAAGCGGGGTATACGTATCGTCACAAAGGAAAAGTTAAAACTGTCTTTTTCAAAAGAAAAATTACCATAAATTCAAATGAGCATTAAGAATACTTTGTTAATAATATAACAAGCTGTTGATGATAACGCTAGTATGAACACCTAGAGGGGGTGAATAGGTGTTAAAGAAGTTTTTGCAAAACTTAACAACTTAATTCGACTTAAAATAAAATAGTAGATTGAAGATATAAAATATTATAAACCCATATATAATACTGCGAATTAAGTAAAGAGATTAGGAAAGAGAATTGAAACACAAGGTTTATGGTAATTCGGCTTAGACCAAGCCTACGTCTATTCTCCCGCGATAGCCCACTTCGGCTAGATTCCACTAAGAACTAAAAGAGATTTTAGAGTATCAAGTCCTTGATTCCACAGTGTAAAGACTCTACTACGCTCCTTCAATGTCTCACAAGTATTTGATCTCTCTTTTGAGTACGGTTTAAGCTCGACAAATTGTAACAACAAAGAACTAAGAGTTTCAGACTTTGAAATTTTTCTTTCACGCACATACTCGAATAACTTGAGCATCCTCCTCATATACTCCTCCATGTCATTACAATCGTTGGCACCTTTCAAAGAAGTTCTTCCAATCTACCCGTTGGATAGAATCAATTTGGAAGATCTCGAGTTATTTAAGGAATGTGATGATAGCCCACCAATCCTGCTCGCTCATACAATAGTATCTGGATTTCTATAAGTAGAACATTCCAAGTATACTTCGCCATTCAACGGATCTAATTATTCAAGTTGAATTTAATAAGAATAATTGATCACGAGATCCTATCTCCAGTCATGAGATATTCTTCAACCGTACGAATCAAATCCTTAAAGATATACTTGTATCTTGATAAATCTTCTTCATCGAATAAATCTTTTCTCCGTCGATCTGGAAACTATCAATGAGAGCAGATTTTAAATCTTAAGTCGGAGGTCTTCAGACTTTGACAATAAAGTACGTAAGTCTTGAGACTAGGCGATGGAAACATTTTGTCAACTTCAAAATAGATAAGGGAGTTTTCTCCAACAATTGAAACTACCTCAAGCCAAAATCAAGAATAAATATTACTCTCAATTAAGAGTGTTCTTGCCATCTCTTGCAAATATCTATTCTTTCTTTCCACAACCTCATTTTGCTCTGGAGTATATGAAAAAGAGAAAACATGCTGAAAACCCGAGTCATCATAGAATTTTGCAAAGTCTTGGCTTTCAAACTCACCTCCATGATTTGTATGTATGCTTGAAATAGCATAATCTTTTTCATTTTGAACCTTCTTGGCAAATTTTGAATAGTATACCCATATAAAACGAGAATAGTCATCCACGATTACTAGGCAGTATTTTTCCATCAATGCTTTGAGTTAGTTCGTCCAAAGAGATCCATATGCAAAAGCTGCATAACACGATTAGTAAAAACCTGATTTATAGGCTTAAAAGAACTTCTAACCCATTTTCCAAATACGCATGGTGTGCATAATTTAGACTTTTGATACGTCGGGTTGGGCAATCCACAAACAAAATTTTGGAGGAGATCTTGGTAATCTGCTTCATATTGATATGGCCAAGCCTTCTATGCCAAAAGTTTACTTCATCTTGAATGGATATTAGACACGAGAGCTTTTAGGTTTTATATCCAGTAGATGAATATTCTCATGTCTTTGTCCAGTGAAAGATTGAGAGAGATCTTTACTAGTTCCCGAACAAGTGCCTTCTTGGAAATTAATCTTGAATCTAGTGTCGCACGGTTGACTAATCGAGAAGATTGTAAGTCAAACCTTCAACCAATGAGACATTGTTGATTGTGAGACTTCTAATTCTTACAGTTCCACATCTAACAATCTTTCCTTTGCTGTTTCCACCAAAAGAAACTTTTCCTCCTTTTACTTGCACGAGTTTTATAAAGCAACTTGAATCTCTTGTCATATATTTAGAGCAGTCACTATCCAAATACCATTTAATCTTTTATTTTTATTTTTATAGTGATCTACAATTATATAAAGAACTCAAGCTTTCTTTGATATCCATACTTTCTTGGGTCTAGGGAGTTAGTACGAAACATAGTATTTGCCCACTCTCTCTTAATATGTCTCTAACCCTTAAGACATTCTTTCTCGAAATGTTCTGAGCTGTTACACTTTGAACATTTAAGAGCATTTCAGCCAACAGGTTTTACAAAAGCCTTTTGAAAATGGTTCCTATAAAAGGTTTTGTAGGTCTTTGTTTGATTCTTTTCTTTATCTTTGGAAAATCGATTAAAGGAATGGTTTCGATGTCATTCCCAAACCAGATTTGTTGAAATAAGGTCTTTGAATTGAAAGAATATTTTCCAATTTCTCATATCCTATTGAAAACTTTTTGTGATATTTGAAATGTCCTCTTTCAGAAAAGTATTTTCCTTCGAAAGGGAATCTGTATTTTCTTTTAATCAACAAAACTTTTGTCTAGATTTTCAAACTTTTTTTCGAAGATGCTTTCTGTTGCTTTAGTTTGGAATTCTCCTTCTTTAGCTTGAAAATCCTCTTAAGAGATGTTTTGAGGTTAAGACACGGTTCATCTATATATTTTGAGACTTTGACAGGAATCTTTAAATTACTAACCTTGACTTTACGATCTGAGTCCGAGTTTGAATATGAGTCTATCTCGGAATCTAAGTTTCAATCTAAATTGGCCATCGGATAGATATTGGCATACTCTTCATCACTTTCCTCGTATTCCGTATCGCTCCATGTCTCGGCTTAAGAGCCTTCTTGAATTTATCTATTTTACCTTTCTTTTTCTTCAACAAAGGGCGGTTGGGTTTGATGTGCCCCTTTTTCTTACATTCGAAACAAACATCTTTGTTGGTCTCATTATCCTCATTTGATTTCTTTTGAAATCTTTGAGTGCCCTGTTTCTTCTAGTTAAACATTTTTCCTTTCTTGTTTAACTTCTGGAACTTCCTTATCATGAGTGCTAACTCTTTATCATCCAAGTTGTCTTGAGTACGTATCATCGGAATCATCGTTAGATTTTAAGGCAATTAACTTCTTACCTTTGGGATCTTCTTCTTCATTGATTTGCTCTACTTCATATAATTGAAGTGTGCCAACCAATTCATCAACAGAAAGAGGCATGATCCTCTGGTTTCTCTTATAGAAGTCTTCACATGGTTCCAGTCTTTGGAGAGTCCTCTTAGCAATTTATTGACCTTTATTAGTCCCGAGATTAGCTGTCCCCTGATATGTTAGACCATTTACAATTTCTGTAAAATGACTAAACATTTCAGTGATGGATTCTCCTGGCTTTATCTTGAAGGCTTCATATTGTCCGAGTAGAATATTGATTTTCGTTTCTTTAACTCAATTAGTTCCTTCATAGGTGACGTGCAACCTATCCTAGACTTCTTTGGCTGTTTCACAAGATGAAATTCTTTTATACTTAGTAAGAGATAAAGCACAATATAATGAATAAATTGCTTTTGCATCAAGAGATTGTCTCTTGGTTATCCCTGCTTGTGTTATTTCTCTAGCATCGCAATTTCCTTCCCGAGATGTTGATGTAGCTTTAGGAATTATTCATTTTTCTACCACATCCTATTCTAGGTGATCTTACAATCTTAGGAATGCCTTCATCTTGTTTTCCAAACGTTGTATTTCTTCCCATCAAAGTAGGGAGGTCTGGTGTTGCTTTGTCCTTCAACCAATCCTGAAGCCAAAATACTAGCCATAGATCTTTAGCTTAAGAAGTATAAACACTTCGATACATAAGCACACAAGTTTTGATACCAATTGAAAGGGCTAGTACGTACACCTAGAGGGTGGATGAATAAGTGTATATAAAAATTTTCTCTTTCTCGCAAGACTGAATAAAATAGATTGCCTTTAGAAGATGATAGACTAAGGATGTAAATAGCTTTAAGTAATTCTGTAAGACAATTAAATAAAGCAATGAATAATAAGGAGTTAAGGAAAGAGAATTGGAACACAAGGCTTATAGTGGTTCGGCTTAATCCAAGCCTACGTCCACTCTCCCACGCCGACACCCACTAGTTAGATTCCACTATGAATCAAAAAGATTATATAACTTGTGATCTTCGACTTCCTCGGTGGAGAGTCTCGGCTAGTTTCTTCACAAAGTCTCACTATGTGCTTCTCTCTTTTGCATACAATTTAAGCTCGATGAATGAAAGAATAAGAAACTATAGAGATTCAGACTTTGAAATTCTTCTTTCATTCACTACCTCAAACAACTAGAGAGTCCACCTTAAATACTCCTTCATGCCTTCACAACCGTTGGCACTTTCCAAAAGAATTCCTCCAATCTACCTATTGGACAGAATCAATTAAGGTGATCTCAAGTTGTTGAATGATTGGTGATGAAAGCCCATCAATCATGTTCGCTCATACAATCGGGATATTTGGTTTCCATAAGTAGAACCTTCCAAGTTAGCTCACCTTTCAAATGATCTTCAAATTGGAGTAGATTCCAATAAGAATAATCAATCATGTTGATGTTGTATTCAGCCGTAAGGTTATTCAAATGCATATGAATTGAATCCTTGAAGATAATCCGTCATCTGGATAAGTCTTCTTTCTTCGTCCGGAAACTATCGGTGAGGGCGGACTTTGAGTCTTGAGTTTAGCGGTCTTTAGACTTTGATAGTAGAGTCCTGGAGTTCT
Source organism: Eucalyptus coolabah (assembly GCA_014182585.1). Lineage (NCBI taxonomy): Eukaryota > Viridiplantae > Streptophyta > Magnoliopsida > Myrtales > Myrtaceae > Eucalyptus > Eucalyptus coolabah. Next base: position 59,190 of record JABKBN010000018.1, read on the forward strand.
TGAGACTTTAACACTTAGGTCTTGAAGTCTTCAAATTAGACGATGGAAACGTTTTGTCAACTTCAAAATAATAAAGGAGTTTTCTTCAACAAGATCAAACCCGCATCCACTCTCCCACGCCGACAGCCCACTAGCTAGATTCCACTAAGAAACAAAAGAGATTTTACAGTTTGGTGATCTTAACTTCACTAGTGAAGAGTTTGTTTCTCTTTCACGAAATCACACTATATGTCTTTCTCTCTTTTGAGTACAAATTTGAGCTCATTGAATGAAATAGCAAGGAACTAGGGAGCTTTAGACTTTGAAAATTTTCTTTCAGGCACTTATCGCTTGACTAGAGATGTCTCATTTAAATACTCATTCATGCCTTCTCGATTGTTGGCATTTTCCAAAGGAATTCTCCCAATCAAACCGTTGGACAGAATCAATCAAGGAGATCTCGAGTCATTTGAAGATTGTGATGAAAGCCCATCAATCATGTTCGCCCATATAATCGGGATCTTGTTTTCCATAAGTAGAAACTTTCCAAGTTTACTTGCCTTCCAAGAGATTTGAATATCGAAATTGATTCCAATAAAGATAACCAATTATGTAGGTGCTATATCCAACTAGAAAGCCATCCATAAACCATACGAACTGAACCCTTGAAGAAATAAAGATAATTTTGTGTCCGGATAAGTCTTCGTTCTTGGTAGCATTCAGTCTCGGGAATTTGTCGGTATGGGCAGACTTTGAACCCGAAGTACGGCGGCATCGTATTTTGATACTAAAGTCTAGAAGTCTTCGAGACTAGACTTTGGATAGGTTTTATCAACTTCAAAACATTAAAGGAGTTTTCTCCAACAATCTCCCCCTTTTTGATGGTGACAAAACTTTCCTACAGATTTAAAAACTTTTGACATGCAAAACAACTCTTAAGCAGTACATGATATCTTATATAGATAAGTTGATTAGGATCTGGATAGTATCAATTTTGCAACCACAAAAACATGTTAATCTTGAAAAGATAAAACAAATATTAAGACTTAAACAACTATCCATCCATAATCATTACCCCAAAAGTAAGTTGCTGCAAAAGTCAAACGGAATAACAGAATAAAAGTTTAAGTAAAAGTTTAAGTCAAATCTGCACATTCTCCCCTTTTGGTCAATAGCAAAAGGTGCAGAAACTCAAAAACAAATAAAAGACAAATGAAATCAAGTTTGTTTTGGAATTCGAACGAGCTGGAAATCCCTCATCGACTGAACTGTCTCCTCTAGCTTTTGCACTATCTCCTTGACTTCTCAACATCTTCAACCTTGGCAATCTCTTTAACTTGCATTTGTTGTAAAGCTTGAACTTGAAGGTTAAGAGTCTGTACCTTATTATGGAGAGAATCTGACGTAATTTCAATGTAGATTGGTGGTTTTTTTATATTAAACTCCATACCGTATTGCTGTGCTTTTAACTCCGAAGGAGCTCTAGCAACCTTTGGAAGTCTCCGCAGTAGGTTTTGTTTGTGCGGAGCGTCAACCAAATGAATTCGAGGAGTGTTGAGAATTGAAGGAACATAAGCATTTCGAACACCATGACTTGGAGAGGATTCCTTAATGTCAGCTTCAGGAAAATGTAAAGCATAGACATCCTCTGGATCAACAGGAGATCTACTAACATCATCACTTGTAAAAAGAGGGGAAGAAGTATCTCTTTTCTCACGAACTCCCCTTGTTTCTGTGGCTATAGGTGGAGAAAGGAATTCTTCTTCTTGTTCTTTCTCAATTTCAGTGCTGGAGTGATGTTCTTTTTTGGTTCGATCACCTATAGTTCCACTCCTTGTCTTCTCGAATCCTCGGATAAGCATATTGCAAATGTTGGTTCATGGGAGTCATCCCGACCCTCTTCTTCTTCACCTTCTCTTCCCGCTTCTCGGCTTCTTTTCCTGCTTCTTCTCTTTCCTCTCGTTCCCCCTCTCGTCTTCTCTTCCTTCTTTTCTCTGCTCTATTTCTCATTGTCCTCTTTCTTCTTTGTCCTGTTGCTGCTCAAAACTGACAAAAATTTGAAGATTCTTTAAGGCAAAGGCAGAGATAGTAAGATCATCCTCATCCTCTTTGTCCTGCAGGATAAGAGATCTTCTCTTCTTGGTTGGTTCACACATAATTTCCTTGCCTTTCCTTCTTTTTGTAGTAGAGTCTTGTTTGGTTTTGCTGGGAGACTTTTCCTTCAAGCGCTCTATGGCCTTGTTCAGTTCTTTCAACCTCATCTTGGACACCATTTTCAATCCTATAACCATAGGAGCAATAGTTCTAGCATAAAGAGAGGCTAGAAACTGAATCTGAAAATGTCTGAACAATTATGTGACCAGAGCTAATTAAGGGAGCTGTCCTTTATCCTTCATAACATTTATGTATATATGCATCGGGATTGTATGAGGCAGAGATAACTTTATTCTATTACTAATAGTAAACATCAGTTTGGCTTCAAATCAGGAAACATCTGTCTTTGAAGTCGAATTTGGTCGGATGCAATTGATCACAACTTTGTGCAGCAAAATATTTGATGCGGCAGTCTAGAATAAGTGATGCCTCCTTTAGGAAGTCTGTCCCTAACAAGGAATCTTGTCGCATGTCCAACCGAGACACTTATTAGTTGGAAACCACTCCTTTCCACCCTAATAATGTCAGCCAATGTGTCAACATCCACCATATAGCTTTTATCACGCACAGTGAATTGAAATATATTCGAGTCAAGAAAAAACAAGTTCGTATAGAAATATGCAGTCAACTTAGGATATGCAACAATAGTTTCAATACAAAAGTCGAAGGAGAGCAAACTTCTCCCTCAAGTTCACCTTTATTGAATCCAAAAAGTCAAAGTCGACCGATTGAGGGTTCATCACCCCACTTTTCAGCAATTTGGAGTAAACTTTTCTGTGATCCTGAGAATGAAAGAGACTTGTTCCATCACCAGGCACTTTAGCAGCAATGCCCATTTTCGGCTGGAAATTCGAAAACATCCTCTCATCATCGTCTTTGCTCTCAATATGATTGAAAGAACTAAAGTAAGGATCAACTGGAAAGTTAGCAATTGCTCTATCTGCTGATCCTTCAGGCGTTATTCCTAATCTTTCCATCGCTCGCAAGAACAGCGCCTCATTTTAGTATCCTCTTTCTTTTAAAATTTCATCAATAAAAGTCATAGCAATACCACCCTGTTTCAAATGAGTGTAAAGCTTATAAAGAACCGGGGTTTCAAGGTTTTGAGAGGTTCTACGTCTTCCTCAACTTCTTCTTCCATTGATTGGTGCGCAGATTCGTGTAGCACGTTGTGGAGAGTGTTGTGGAGAATCTTCTTCCTCGGTCATATCAAAATGTGTAGGACTCTCAAACATATTTTGTGGTCCCCTGCTTGAGATCCGGGACGACTTTCTTTGAAAAGACATTCTCGTAGTCTTGGAGGATTTCACGAGCAGGTTTGAGTGAAAAAGATGAAAACTTGCACAACAAACTTGAGAGTAAAAACGAAAGAGTGGAGAGTCTGTATTCTAGGGTTTGAGAATATGTAAATCAAAGAAAGACTCGACGGCATATAAAGAAAGTAAAACGGGGTTAATCGAACCGTCATAAGGAAAAAAAACTACAAAAAATTTAAAACTTCGAAAAATATAATTTCTAAAAATAAAATATGCAAGCAATGATTCGAATATCAATGTACCTGCTTAGAATTTTCATTCTAAAATTAAATTACGTGGATTGAAGAGATATTAACTTACAGAAGTAATTTCTGAACATTCTAAGTCTGACCAACTTTAGACTTTAATTGGTAGGAGATAAAATATTCAATTTGGTGCGAATAGACTCAAATAGATTTTTCTCCGGAGGCTTTGTAAAAATATCTGCCAACTAATTCTTCAAGTCAATGAATTGAATTATAATCTCCCCATTTTGGACATGATCTTTTATGAAATGATGTCGAATATCTATATGCTTTGCTCTTGAATGAAAGATTGGTTATTGGTGAAATTAATGGCACCGGTATTATCGCATTTGATCTCGGTGTACGATTCTTCAATTCCAAAATCTCTTAACTGTTATGTTATTCACAAAATTTGAGAACAACAGCTCCTAAGAGCCATATAATCTCCTTCTATTGTTGATAGAGCTACAATACTTTACTTTCTTGAGAACCAAGACACCAGCATGCTGCCCAGCAGTTGACAAGTACTAGAAGTACTCTTTCTATTGACTTTACAACCTACTAAATTTGCGTCTGAATATCCAAGAAGAGTAAAGTCTCCTTCTTTGAGATACCATAGACCTAACTTTGAAGTAATCTCAACATATTTGATGATGCATTTTGCAGCACTTAAATGAGATTCTTTGGGATAAGATTTGAATCTAGCACATATGCAAACATTAAACAAAATGTCAGGTCTAGATGTAGTAAGGTAAAGAAGAGAACCAGTGATACTTCTGTGAAGCTTCTGGTCTACTTTCTTTCCTCCTTCATCTTTGTCCAGCTTTGAAGAACTTGACATCAGTGTCTCTGTCTTCTTGCAATTCTCCAATCCGAATTTCTTGATGAGATCTTTTGCATATTTTTCTCGGTGAACAAAGATACCTTTGTTCGATTGTCTAACTTGCAATCCTAGAAAAAAAGTTAACTCACTCAGCATACTCATCTTGAATTCATCCCGCATACATCTAGAGAATTTCTTGTATAGATTTTCATTAGGGGTCCAAAGATAATATCATCAACATACATTTGAGCTAGCAGAAAGTCTTTATTCTCTCTTTTTATGAACAAAGTAGTATCTACTGTTTCCTTTACAAAATCATTTTGGTTAGGAATTTACTTAACTTTTCATATTAGGCTCGAGGTGCTTGCTTCGGTGCATATAAGGCATTTTTCAGTACGTAGATTGAGTCTAGGTTTCTTGGATATTCAAATCCTAGTGGTTATTTCACATAGACTTCTCATTGGATGAATCCATTGACAAAGACACTCTTTACATCCATTTGGAATAACCTGAAATTTTTATAGCAAGCAAAAGCAAGTAATAGTCTAATTGTTTCTAACCTCGCTACTGGTGCATAGGTCTCGTTATAGTCTATCCCTTATTCTTGCGCATATCCTTTGGCCACGAGTCTTGCTTTGTTCCTAACCACTTTTCCTTTCTCGTCTACCTTGTTCCCGAAAGCCCATTTTGTCTCGATAATAGACTTAGCTTTAGGTTTAGGAATAGCTCCCAAACATCATTGATGCTAAATTGTCTAAGCTCTTCTTGCATAACTTCGATCCATTTTTCATCAAATGGGGCTTCTTTTACACTTTTGGATTCAATCTTATAAACAAGTTCTAAAGTACTAGACTCTTCTCGCCTTTTGAATCTAGTGCAAATTCCTTTATCAATGTTGCCAATGATGAGTTACGTGGGATGAATTCACTTATACTTCCAGTTGCTGGTGGGTCCGAGAGTCTACTAATCCCTCGCTTTAGTTGAATCTCCTATATCGCTTGTTGCTGATCTCCGTAAATCGAACCTCTTTGGAGGAAGTAGACTTTGTAAAGTCTGGAATTGGTTTAGATTCTTCAAGTTGAATCGACCTAGCTGATTCGCAGCGTAATCTAGCTGATGCTTTCTTGGAAATTTATTTTGAATCTAGTATCGCAAAGCTAACTTATGTTGAGTAAATTGTAATTCAGACTTTCCACCAAGGAGACATTATTGACGGTCATGATTGTTGATAGCTAGGCTTCCAATTTTCACGGTTCCATATCCAACAATTCTTCTTTTGCTGTTTTTATCAAAGGAAACTTTTCCACCATTCATTTGAACAAGTTTTATAAAGCAACTTGAATCTCTGTCATATGTCTCAAACGGCTATTATCCAAATACCATTTGATCTTCCTCTTGATAGTGACCTATGATCAAAAGAAGAACTCAAGCTTTCTTTGGTACCCATACTCTTGGCTCCAAGAGAGTTAGTATTGAAAATAGTCTTTGCCCAATCCCTCTTAACAGATCTCCAAACCTTGGGACATTCTTTATTGAAATGTTTTGAGCTGTTACACTTTAAACATTTGAGAGCACTTGATCAACAGGTTTTACAAAAACCTTTTGAAAGTAATTTTTGTAAAATGCCCTTGTAGGTCTTTATTTGATTATTTCTTTAACTTTGTGAAAATTAATTAAAGGAATAGTTTTGAAATCATACCCTAACCCGATTTGTTAAAATAAGGTCTTTGTACTGAAAGAATTTTCTCCAACTTTTCAAATCCTTTTGAAAATCTTTTGTGATATTTGAAATATCTTCTTTCAAAAGGCATTTTCCTTCAAAAGAAAATCAGAATTTACTTTCAAATCAATAAAACTTTTATCCAGATTTTCAAACTTTTCTCTCCAAGAAGTTTCTGTTGCCTTAGTTTAGAATTCTCCTTTTTAGTTCAAAAATCCTTTTAAGAGATGTTTTGAGATTGAGACAGAGTTCATCTATATACTTAGAGACTTTAACAGGAATTTTAAATTGCTATTCTCAACTTCTTCGTCTGAGTTTGAATCGAAATCTGTGTCAAAATCTAATTTTGATTTTGAATTGGCCATCAAACATGTGTTGGCATATTCTTCATCACTTTCCTTGCACTCGGTATTGCTCTAAGTTTATGCTTTGAGAGCATTTTTGTGTTTTTTGGTTCTTCCTTTCTTTTCTTCAACAGAGGATAGTTAGATTTGATGTGCCCCTTTTTCTTGCATTAGAAGCATATTACATTTTTGTTGGTTCCATTGTCCTCGTTGATTTCTTCTGAAAATTTTGAGTGCTCGCTTCTTCTAGTTGAACCTTCTTCCCTTCCTATTCAACTTTCTGAACTTCTTAATCATAAATGCTAGCTCCTCATTGTCCATGTCATCTTTTGAATCTATATCATCGAATCATCGTTAGATTTTAAAACAATTGACTTTTTACCTCTTGGATCTTCTTCCTCATTGATCTACTTCACTTCATATGATTGAAGTGTGCCTACTAGTTCGTCTACCGAAAGAGGCATGATCCTCCGGGTTTCTCTAATTGACATCTTCACATGATTCTAGTCTTTGGAGAGTTCACGCAATAGTTTATTGACCTTCATTGGTTATGAGATTAGCTATCCTTGATATGCCAATCCATTTACGATTTAAGTGAAATGACGAACATATCGGTGATGGATTCTCCAGGCTTCATTTTGAAGGCTTCATACTGTCCAAGTAGAATATTGATTTTTGCTTCCTTTACTCGATCAGTCACTTCGTAGGTAACATGCAACTTGTCCCAAACTTCTTTAGCAGTTTCATAAGAAGAAATTCGGTTATACTCGGTGTGGGATAAGGCACGATATAAAGAGTAGATAGCTTTAGCATCAAGAGCTTGTCTCTTGGTTATTTCTGCTTATGCTATTTCGCTAGCATATACAACTTCATTTCCTCTTTCTAAGGTTGATGTAGCTTTGGGATTGATCCTTTTTCTACCACATCTCATTCCAGGGGATCTCTTGATTTTAGAAATTCCTTAATCTTGTTTTTCCATACATTGTATTCCTTCCCATCAAAGTAAGGAGGTCTAGTGTTACTTTGGCTTTCAACCAAACCTAGAGCCAAAATACTAGCCATAGATCTTTAGCTTTAGAAGTAAAAACACTTCAATAAAATAAGCACACAAGCTCTGATACCAATTGAAAAGGGCTAGTAACAACACCTAGAGGGGGATGAATAGGTGTTGAGAAATATTTTTGCGAATTCAGTAGAAATATTTTCCTTTTAGAAAATGACAAACTTTGAACGAATTTAGATTTTAACAGTTAGATAAAACTACGAACAAAATAAAGGAGTTTAGGGAAGAGAATAATAACACAAGGTTTATAGTGGTTCGGCTTAGATCAAGTCTACATTCACTCTCCCACGCCGACAGCCTGTTTTGGCTGGATTCCACTAAGAAACAAAAGAGATTTTACAGTTTAGTGATCCCAACGTCATAGTGAAGAGTCTGCTTCTCTTTCATGAAGTCACACTATATGTCTTTCTCTCTTTTGAGTACAAATTTGAGCTTAGTGAATGAAATAGTAAGGAACTAGGAAGCTTTAGACTTCGAAATTTTTCTTTCACGCACTTATCGAATGACTAAAGATGTTTCCTTTAAATACTCCTTCATGCCTTCTCGACCATTGACACTTTCCAAATGAATTCTTCCAATCAACCTATTGGACAGAATCAATGAAGGAGATCTCGAGCCATTTGAAGATTGTGATGAAAGCCTATCAATCCTGTTTGCCCATACAATCAGGATCTTGATTTTCATAAGTAGATACTTTTCAAGTTTACTTGCCTTCCAAGAGATTTCAATATCTTAATTGATACCAATAAATATAGCCAATCATGTAGCTATTATATCCAACCAGAAAGCCATCCATAAGCCATACGAACCGAACCCTTGAAGAAATAAAGATAATCTTGCGTCTGGATAAATCTTTATTTTTCAGTAGCATTTAGTCTGGAATTTGTCAGTGTGGGTAGACTTTGAACCTAAAGTCGGCGGTCATCGACTTTTGACACTAAAGTCCGAAAGTCTTCAAACTATGGATAAGTTTTGTTAACTTCAAAACATTAAAGGAGTTTTCTCCAACGGTGAGAATAAAGAGAGTAGGAGAGGAAAATAGTGGTCCCCATCGTGTAGGCATAGGAGTCTACAAAAGGGTTGTGTCCCTCCCTTGCGTGCATGTAGAAAAAGCAGGAGCAAGTCGCAAGTGTGAATGATGTGAGAGACTTGTTAGAGTGAGTGTGAGCCAAGTGTGTGCATTTATATAAATATTTTATAGTGAAGGTATTTTATTATTTAGAGAAATAGCAAGTACTAGCTTTCTCAACAAAAGTAATATCGTAGCTGTGAATTCAAAGTTCAATAGTCTCTTGATAGAATGCTTGTTAAATCGGTCTAAGATATGGTAGTTTCTTCATTGTTGACCAATTTGTGTAGGTTGGTGAACTGCTATCATCATATCTATGACAATGTGAGAGCTTTGCATCAGTTGTCTCATTTGATTGTGGTATTTTCCTGATGAGTATTATTTTATGGGCTTGGTTTCGAACAGATTACGATATCTGCATCCAAGACGATGGAGCATGGAACCAAGCAAAAGTGGACATTAAGGTTTACAGTTGCTCTAATAGCTCGATAGCTAGTTTTTATTGATTATACTCGTCTATAGAGGTTCATTGACATGCTGATAAAACTTCTGGCTCATCACATTTTTTTCCTCATTATCTTGAATTTACTTTCAGGCTGGTGCTTTGAAGCATGCAAGGACCCTTCCCGAAGGTTCGAGGCTTCGCAATGTAGTAGAGAGGGAGATGCCATTGGCGATCCACGAAGGACACTTCAGGCCCACCACTCAACATCCTCATCCAGCTAATAGCAGTCGAGTCGCTTGTGTTCGCTCCCTTCTTTGCTACTCACGGTGCCCTGCTCTTCAAGTTTCTCTAAGGGAGAGAACGTACAACTTCTCTTTCTTAGCAGCAGCGGCAGTGTTGTCATCGACTCAATTTGTACTTTAGCATATATTTCCGTACTACTTGAAGGAGCTTATAAATCTCTCTAGCTCCTCCACTACTTCGGACAATTCGAGCACAAACTTTTGAGTAAGGTTGTGGGTTATCCAAATTACTCGATTTGATTTGACTAAACAAAATCAAGAACAAGAATAAGAGGAGTGGTCGGGCCAGTCAAAGTGGAAATACGACATCATGATAATAAGTTGAAAGCTGCTTAAAACTCGGGTGCTACAGCATGTATATAGTGCACCACCTTTGCTAACTCACCCCACATAAAGGTAGGAGAGAGCACCGATCCAGGGTCAATCTTGGACCGACCCTAGATCGGCTCAACCCTAACAGTCCCTGTGACATCCTGATTTTTAAGTGTGTTTTCGATGAGATGAAATGGGCTTTTTATCGATGTGCCTATGGCCTTTTTCTTTGAGTTGGCCACTCACGAGTTAACTAGTCTATTAGGTGAAGCCATTCAGGAATATAAATGCAATTAACTAGAGAATTCGACCCGTAAAACCGACCGCTCGACCGTACTAATCTCAAAGGGTCATTACGACATTGTCAAAATCGACCAGAGACCGGAGATAGGTCGATTCGACATAGATATGTGATTAGTGTGTGGGTGATTCCACCTAATCACAAAATTCTCATCAAATGAAACTAGACCGATTTTTCTGTCCTTTTACATGCCACTCGTGTCCGTATTTGAAACCTCAAGATTTATACGACAACCGAGAGTCACCTATGAGTCAAAGATGCACATTGTGGATAAAAAATGATGGACCATAAGTCAAATGCACTAAAATTCCTAAAAACTACCCGGTAGATTAGGATGCACTAGAATTGCGCCGGATTGAAATTAATCATGAAATTGAACCCAATTTTGGAAATTGAAAGTTGTGTTATGTCACAATTTATTTAGTAACGTCGACTCATCCTCTGAAGATTTTTCTGCAAACCAAGATTTTTAGCGAAAAATCCAAAGCAAGGGTATTTTGGATCGGAAATTCGTAGGATCGTTTTTTGTCACACTTTTGGGATTCAAGTTGGATTAATTGATGAGGAAAAAAAGGTTGATTGGGATGATGGCACCTTGATTAGATTTATGGAAATCAAATTGAGTTCAATTAGAGCCAATTGAGGGAGGATTGAAGGGGAATTGAAGGATTTGAGGAACAAATGTGCAAACTTTGTATGCCATGGGGGGAGGAACATTTGGACTACTTTAATGGTGTGTTGAGGAAGCTTTGGGAGAGAGAAAGTGGCTGTGGATGGCTGAGTAAGTGGTGGGGCAGCCACTTGAGTGCAATGGGCAAATGTTGAAGGCTAGAGAAGCCTTTGGGGACCCCCTCTCTTCAGCAGCCCTTCTTCCTCCTTGAAGCATGGCTTTCTCCATTATTGAGGCTTAGGAAAAGCTTGAGAGAACCAAGAAACCAAGCAGAGCAGCCCCCTCCATTGTCACATGCCCGTCAGGCTCTTTTTCCCACTCTGTTTTCTCTTTTTCCAGTTTCTGCTCTAGTTGACCTTCCTGTGAAAACCCCAGTTAAAAGTTGTATTCCTGTGAGAATTAGCTCTCAAACTAGCAAGGAAGTAATATGCTTTGTGTGCAAGAAAAAGGGGGCATATCAAACCTAATTGTCCTCGAAGAAGAAGAAAAATTAGAGAAGTACAAAAAGGCTTTCAAAGCAGAAACTTGGAGCGACATCGAGTATGAGGAAAACAAAGAAGAATACGCCAACATATGTCTAATGGCTTATTCAGAATTAGACTCAGAATAATAAACAGACTCTGATTCAGATTTAGACAAAGAATTTGAGGTAAGTGACTCAAAAATCCTTGTTAAAGTCTCTAAGTACATAGATGAATTTTGTCTCAGTCTTAAAACCTCTCTTAAAAGGACTTCCGAACTAAAGAGGGACAATTCTAAGCTCAGGCAATAGGAAATTTCATGGAAATAAAAGTTTGAAAGTATGAATAAAAGTTTTGTTGATTTTAAAGTAAATTCTTATTCTCTTTCAAAGGAAAATGTTATTTTGAAAGAAGACATTTCAAATATTATAAAAATATTTTCAAAAGGATCCAAGAAATTGGAGAAAATTATTTAGTGCAAATACCATATTTTAACAAATCTGGTTTGGGTATGACTTTAGAAACTCTTCGATTGATTGATTTTCCCAAAGTAAAAGAGAGACTTAAACCAAGACTTACAAAGGCATTTTATAAAAATCACTTTCAAAAGATTTTTGTAAAACCTGTTGGCCGAAGTGCTCTCAGATGTTCAAAGTGTAACGGCTCATAACATTTCAAGAAATAATGTCCTATGGTTTGGAGACTGGTTAAGAAGAATTGGGAAAGACTGTTTTTAATACTAATTCTCTTGGATCCAAGAAAATCTGGCTACCAAAGAAATCTTTGAGTTTTTCTTTTGATTTTGAATAGTGGCTGTTTGAGGCATATGACAGGAAACTCAAGTTGCTTCATAAAAATTGTTCGGGTGAATGATGGGAAAGTTTCTTTTGGTGAAGAATTGTAGGATATGGAACCATGATATTGGAAGCGACTATCAACAATGTTTCCTTGGTGGAAGATAATGTGCAGAATCAACTAGATCAGGCTTAACTTGAAGAGTCTAAACCCGTTCCAAACTTAACAAAGTCTACTTCCCTTAAAGAGGTTTAGAATTCTGGGGAACAACAACAAGTAGAATGAGAAGATTCTAACGAAGCGAGAGGATCACCAGACTCTCGAGACCATACAACATCTGGAAACTCAAGTCGAGTCATCCCACATAACTCATCATTGGTGACATTGATGAAGGAATTCGCACTAGATCCAAAAGGCGAGAAGAGTCCAGTGCTTGAGCACTTGTTTCTAAGTTTGAACCAAAAGAAGTAGGTGAAGCCTTATTTGATGAAAGCTAGATCGAAGTTATGCAAGAAGAACTTAGACAATTTAGCATCAATAATGTATGGGAGTTGATTCCAAAACCTAATGGTAAATTTGTGATTGGGAATAAATGGGTTTTTAGGAACAAGATGAATGAGAAATGAAAAGTGGTTAGGAACAAAGCAAGACTCGTGGCCAAATGATATACATAGGAAGAAGGGATAGACTATGACGAGACTTATGCACCAGTAGAGAGGTTAGAAGTAATTAGATTATTACTTGCTTTTACTTGCTATAAAAATTTCAAGTTATTCCAGATTGATGTAAATAGTGCTTTCTGAATGGGTTCATACAAGAAGAAGTCTATATGGAACAACCACTAGGATTTGAAGATCCAAGAAAACCAAACTCAGTCTACGAGACTGAAAAATGCATTGTATGGATTGAAGCAAGCACCTTGAGCCTGGTATGAAAAGTTGAGTAAATTTTTAATTCAAAATGGTTTTGAAAATGGGAGAGTTGATACTACTTTGTTCATAAAGAGAGAAGGAAAAAATTTTCTACTAGTACAGATTTATGAGCATGATGGATGAATTAACCTTCTTTCGGGATTGCAAGTCAATCAATCAAACAAATGTATATTCATTCACCAGGAGAAATATGCCAAAGATCTTATCAAGAAATTTGGGTTAGAGAATTGCAAGAAGACAGAGACACCTATGTCGAGTTCTTCAAAGCTGGACAAGGATGAAGAAGGAAAGAAAGTAGATCGGAAGCTATACAGAAACATGATTGGTTCTCTTCTTTACTTTACTGCATCTAGACCTGACATTTTATTTAGTGTTTGCATTTATGCTAGATTTTAGTCCGATCCAAAGGAATCTCATATAAGTGTTGTAAAACGCATCATTAAGTATGTTGCAACTTCTACAAAGTTGGGTCTATGGTATCCAAAAGAAGGAGACTTCACTCTACTTGGATATTTTGATCTTTGATTTAGCCGAATGTAGAATCATGAAATAGTACTTCTAGAACTTGTCAATTGCTGGGAAATATGCTGATATCTTGGTTCTCAAGAAAACAGAGTACCGTAGCATTATCAATTGCAAAAGTAGAGTATGTTGCTCTTAGGAGTTGTTGTTCTCAAATTTTATGGGTAAGACAACAACTAAGAAACTATGGAATAGAAGAATCCCGCACCAAGATCGATGCAACAATACCGGTGCTATTAATCTCACCAAGAACCCAATTCTTTATTCAAGGGCGAAGCATATAGAAATTCGACATCATTTTATAAGGGATCATGTCCAGAATGAGGAGATTTTGGTTGGTTCATTGAATCAAAGAATTAACTAGTAGATATCTTCACAAAGCCTATGGAGAAAAGTCTATTTGAATCTATTCGCAGCAAGCTTAATATTATTTCTCCTATCTATTAAAGTCCGGAGTTGGTAAGACTCATAAATTAAAGAAGCTACGTAGTTAAGAATCTCTCGAATCTAGGTATTTTATTTTTATTACGAAAAGGTATGATGAACTGAATTGTCACTTGCTTGTTTTAATTTCATAAGTTACTAGTTTATTAGTAATTTTTGGATTTAGAATTTTAGTTGTTGCCTTTTAAAGTTTTATTTTGAAAAAGGAATTTTTTCTAGCTTCGAATACCATTTTTAGTTGTGACATTTCATTTTCTTTTCGAGCACCTCATTTTAGAACCCTAAAATACCGAGTCTCTCTCTCTCTCTCTCTCACACACATTTTTACTCTAAAAAAATCTTTTGCAAATTTCCATCTTTTTCACTCGATCTTGTCTTCGAAATCTTAAAAGTCTACATCTATGTTATACCAAAGGAAATCCTCTCGGATTGCTGGTCAAGGTCCTTGAAGAATGCCGAAGGACCAGTGCATTTTGATCTTACTGAAGAAGACTCTCCTCAAACTTCTCCGCAACACTCCCCGAAGAACTCTCCCCAGAATCTTCCACATCAACCATTAGAAGAAGAAGTTGAACAAGATGTAGTTCCTCTCCGAACATTGACACCCTAGGTTCTGTATAAGCATTACAATTATTTGAAACAGGGCGGTACTCCAATGAAGTTTATTACTAACTGTCTTAGAGGTCATGGACATGGGAATGAAATCGTGTTTTTAAGAGCTATGGAACACTTAGGAATAGCACCAAAAGGAGCGGCAGATGAAGCTTTTCTTAACTTTCCTTCTGATCCTAGATTTAGCTCTCAAAATTAGCCTAAAAGTAAAGATGATGATGAGCGGATGTTTTCGAACTTTCAACCCAGGATGGGTGTTGCTAGTGATGTGCCTAGTGTTAGAACAAAGCTGTTTCGTTCTAAGGAGAATAAAAAGGTTTATGACCGATTGCTAAACAGAGGGGTGATAAACCCTCAAATTGTTAATTTTGACTTTCTAGACTCGATTAGTGTTAACTTGAGGGAAAAGTTAGCCTTTCTTCAACTTGAGAATTTTTGTGCCGAGACAGTTGTCGCTTATCTAGAATTTGTCTTTTCTTGACCAAAATAGCATCCAGTTTATTGTTTGTGATAAAGCTTTTGTGGTAGATGTTGACATTTTGGCAGATATACTAGGAGGGGAAAGATGTGGTTTTTAGCCAATCAACATCACAATTGCTCAAGCCACCAGATTTGGCAAAAGATAGATTCCCAAGCGGAGGTATCACTTATTCTTGACTGCTAGCATCGAGAATTTTGCTACACAAAATTGTTATCAATTGCATAAGACCCAAGGCTGCATCGAAGACTGATGTCTCGAGATTTGAGGCATGAATCATGTGGGCAATATGCAATGGAATCCGTTTCTCTCTTCCTAATACTATCCTACTACACATGTACATGACAATTATGAAGGACAAAGGTCAATTGCCTTACTTTGCTTTAGTCACAAACTATTCCACCATTTTAAGATTCAGTTTCCAGCCTCTCTTTGTTCAAGAACAATTAGTCCTATGGTGATAGAATTAAAGATGATCTTGAAAATGTGATTGAAGGAGCTGAACAAGGCAATTAAGCGCTTGAAGCAGGAATCATCAACCAAGACAAAGACTGAATCATCTTATGCAAAGAAGCACAGAGGCAAGGAAGTTGTGAAAGGGGCCGCAAAGAAAAGAAGATCTCTTATCCTGTAGGATGAGGATGATGAAGATGATTTGACCATTTCAGCCATTGCTCTTAAGGAATCTTCAAGGTGGTTTTGAGAGATCGAAGGAAAGAAAAGGAAGAAATCAAGAAAAGGAAGGAAGAGCAAAGCAAGACGAAATAGAAAAACAAGAAGAGGAAGAAGCAAGAGCTGATATTGCGAGTAGGGTGACTCTGCTGAAGAAACTGTTGCAATAACATTATCTAAGGATTTTGAAGCAACCAGGGGTGACCCTGCAAGAGTACAAACTGACAAAGAACATCACTCTCATTCTGAAATAGAAAAGGCACAATAAGAAGGAGTTTCTTCTCCACCTGGAGGCAGAGAAACATGGGGAGCTCTTGAAAAAACATGGACTTCTTCTGCACTTTTTTCGAGTGATGGTATAAGCTGATCTCTGCAGACCTTGGGGATGTTTTTGCGTCACAGTTTCCAAAAGTTGAGGTTGAAGAGTCCACTCCAAGACAGGGTGCAAGACAAATTGAGATCAATCAAGTTGATGTTCCCTCATATCTCAACTCTCCAAGATTTCAATTCGCTGAAGTTAGTGCTTAGACTGAACCAAATGCAGACTTTCAAAGGTTGTTAGAACTCCTTTTTGGAGTAAAGAGCTCAGCAATATGCGATAGAGTTTGAGATCCAAAAGCTTCATACTGCCATGAAATCTACTTTAGATTTTCTCATTGAAAAGGTACAGTCTCTAGACATTAAAGTTCAATCCTTAAATCAACAAGTTTCATAGACTATTGCCAAGGTCGAAGATGTCTAGAAGCTGAAGGAGACAGTACATAAGCTAGAGGAGACAGTGCAGTCCATGGGGGATTTCCAACTAATTCGAGTACCTAAACAACCCCAATTTCTTTTATCTTTTTAACTTTTGAACTCTCTTTCTTTTTGTTCCTGATAAAAATGGGGAGAATGTCAAGCAGATTTATACTTTACCCTATTTTGAACCTTGTTTTGAACTTATTTGTTTGAACTGGATGTTGTTGTAGGATGAATTTGTATATTCTGGAAGTAGTAATCTTTGTGGTTATGATTTTGGATGTGGATGATTAAATCTTGTCTTTAATTTTCAAAATTAACATGTTTTCTGTGGTTGCAGAATAGCTGTGATCTAGGTCCTTAAATAATCTGTTTATATGAGTTATCATGTACTGTTAAAAGTGTTATTTTGTAGGATATAAGATTTTAAATCTATAAGAAAGTTTTGTCACCATAAAAAATGGGGAGATTATTAGAGAAAATCCTATAATGTTTTAAGCTGACAAAACTTGTCTACATTCTGTTATGAAGATTTCCAAAATTTGGTGTCAAAGTTTATTTCACAACAAAAGTTTGCCCACACTGACAAAATTCCAGACTGAATGTAAGTGAAGAATGAAGACTCATCCAAATGCAGGATTATCTTTGTTTCTTCAAGGGTTCGGTTCATATGAGTTATACATGGCCTTTTTGGTTAGGAATATCACCTACAAGATTGGTTATCTTTATTGGAATCAATTTAGATACATCTAATATTTTTGGAAGGCAAGCTAATTTGGAAAGAATCTACTTATGTAAACCAAGATTTTGATAGTATGGGCAACTAGGATTGATGGGCTTTCATCATGATTCTCCAACAACTCGAGATCCCCTTAATTGATTATATCCAATGGTTTGATTGAAAGAATTCTTTTGGAAAGTGCCAACAAATCGAGAATGCATGAAGGTGTATTTAAAGAGGCATCTCTAGTCATTCGAATGTGTGCGTGAAATAAGAATTTCAAAGTCTGAAGCTTCCATTTACTTGTTATTCCTTGCACTGTGCTCAAAATTGTACTCAAAAGAGAGTGAGACCTTTAGTGAGACTTCGTGAGAGCAGCATACACTCTTCACTAAGAAGTTAGGATCACGAGATTGTAAATTCTCTTTTGCTTCATAGTGTAAACTAGCCAGAAGGCTATTAGCGTGGGAGAGTGGACGTAGGCTTGATCTAAACCGAACTATTATAAATTCTGTGTTTCTTTTCTTTTTCCTGAACTCCTTTACTTAGTTCGCATTTCGAATAAGTCGTTTAAGTTTAAACTTTTTAAAGTCTACTGCTATTCAGACTCAATTTCAAAAGTAAAATATTTTTACTGCATTTCTTGAAAAATAGTCTTCACACTTATTCACTCCCTTAGGTGTTCATACTAGCCCTTACATCCCCCACTCGTTCCTCATGCAAAATGTAGACTTTGACCACAGAATCTTCAGACACGTTCTTTCTTCTCCTCCGGCCAGCACATTGAAGAACTTGAGCAAGCACAGCCACGTCCTTGCATGAAACATGCAAGGTGTCTCATGCCAAGGCTTAATTCCTTGGGCTGTCCTCCCATCCTGCTGCCACGGAATTGAAGAAATTGTTGACTAGGAAAGTCAACAACGAAGAAGACCATTGCTCAACCTTTTTCTGCGAGACCAACCGTTCCCCTCACCTCACATTTCCCTCCGTACAGCAACGTCTGCAGCAATGAAACAGCTTCTTCTTGACCTTCACGGCTTCACTCTTAGCTTGCGTATCGACGCCAGCCACCTGAACCACCCCGTCACACCACCATCTTGCGTTATTCCTGCCACTTCGCCACCAGCTCATGTCGTCTTGCAGCCCGCACCACCAGCTTGCACCACTGAATTCAAGGCAAGTAGACATCAACTATGCTATGCTTTGTGAATTCCGTCGCTGCTTGGTGAGACGTGCTCCATTAGAATTCTACAAGCTACTATTAATTTTACGATACTCGCGTTATTTAGTGAATTCGGAAATCGTTCAGATCGGCCACGAGCTTGAAAAGTGAAATACGTGTTTTTAGGGTCAAAATTGGTTTGTAGACCCGTGAGTTATTGACCTTGGCATTGCAGAATTTTTAAGATTTTACGCACGAACTGCTTTATACGGAGATTCTGAACTTATGAAACTTGGCAATGATTGAAGTACATGCATGTGAGTTTCGAAGGTATTTCGGGGTTGAAACCGTGAATTTGATTGTGATCGATTCCGTGTTTAAGCTCTCGATTTTACGAAATGTCCCTGCCGACGTGGATTTGATGTACCTTCAAAGTTTTGTTTGCACTTAGGTTTTTATTATAATTTTGCATTTTGGAATCGAATTATTTGTCTTGCATGAGCAGCGTGAAAAGTATTTTAAATTTAAATGTTTGGATTGCTACACCATGGTACTTGAGTGACAGATGCCATCGGTCCACATTGATGACGATGCCCCGGGTGTCAGGATGCCTAGAGGGGTGTGACACGGTATCCTTCGGATGCTTGGGAAATGTGATAAAGGCCCGGAGGGCCTCATGATGCCAAATAGGGTGCGAGATGCTTGGAGGATGGTATATGATTCCCTTCGGAAGATGGTGGTAAGATGGTGGTAGTGAATTTGGATGAATTGAAATTCCAAATTTCTATTGCTTTTTGATATACTGTTTTTATGAAATTCTTTTAGAACCTATGCAAGTTCAATTATTTCAGTTTTTGTACTTTATTTTGGATTGCGTTGAACGAGTGGTGATAGGTTCACGTACTATAGTTTAGTAGACTGTAATTTGCTAAGTGGTTGCATTCACACCTTGTGGGACTATTACATTTCAGACACGTGATCATGCCTCTCCAACCTGCATCTTCCACTATGCTCTACAACATCCCCACTGATCTCACGTGGGATCAAGTGGAGCACATGGACCTCGACTTCCTGGATGTCATGTTCATCCGGATTACGGTGATCCTGACGGTGGATGCCAGTCTCACAACGGGCCCCATGCTGATGGGGCTCATCGCTATTGACACTTAAATTTTGGCGATTCGGTTATTTATTTATTGCATAAAAAATAGGGGGTCAATTTTATCCCTAAAAAAATTAATTGCATAGCATATAAATTTAGGTGTATTTATTTTTAATTTGCATTTTTTGCATTTTATTGGACTGGTGGTGGATGGGTTCAAATTAATGGTTTTGAGCTTTAACTTGGCAAGCCAAACTAAGCCCATGAAGCGAGCGAATTGGCCAAACCCTTTTTTTATGATCGGAAATTATCTCGAGAAAATGAGAATTTGAAATTTTCCGAGATATGATTGGATTTTTTTTTTTTTTATAGGCAAGATGTGAAAAAATATTGTGGTTTATCTTTGCAAGATTTGGAATTAGAGAATAATTCTATCATAATCTTGAATCCTTATCAATATGTGAAAAATTTGTGAAGAAATATTATGGATGTTGATTTGAAGAAGAAGTTGAAATCCTTATTACTTCCCTATATAGGAGTTCATGGAGGTCGATGGGAAGGGGGGCCTTTCTAGGGTTTTCTTTTGGTGGACCAAAGAAGTAAAACAAAAAAGTGAAAAGTGAAAAGTGAAGAGAAAAACAACAGAAGAAAAGTACAATCGGTAGGGGGTGAGGGGACGCTTACTATTCATCGTCTTCTTCACCCTTATTGCCTACGTTTGCAACCGGACGCTATCCCAACAGTCGCCGGTGCTAGCTCCTCTACACTCGCCACCAGCACCTACATCCAGCCACCGCAAGCCACCATCGTTCGCCAAAGTGACCCCGAACGCCGAACCTTGATCACTTCTATTCGCTCCATCTTGCCATAGACGTTGCTGCCTCACTCGACCTCCGCCGCTACCGCCTCGACGCTCCGCCAGCCTCCGCCTTCAATTGACAATAGCTGCAGCCCAATGCTAGAAACAACAACCCCCGCTCCGTCATGCCCCAATCGCTATTACGCCTGCTTTGCCTTGCTGATCCGCGATGCCCGATGCCGTTAACACGAAGACAAGCAATTGATTTCCCTGCTCAACCCGATGCCCTACTGCTCGGAGTCAAAGTCTTGCGAAGCTACCGCTACCACCGGATCCGCCTCGCCTGCAATCAGAAGCCCGAGCACCACCTTACCGTTGCCACCCAACATCCAAGAGCCCATGACCCGGTGCTATCGCCGCGTCTGCTAGCCTCCGTCCGAAACCCCTCTCCGGTGACCTCCACCCACAATGACTCGATGCCGCTGCGCCTCTACAGCTTGCGCCCAGCAAATTGGTGGTCTGTCTCCACTCAGCCGATGCCACTGCACCAACACCTCTACCCGCTCGCCGTTGCTCCACTTTGCCCATGTCCGCTGTCCCCTTTGCCGGAGCTCCGACACCAGCTAGCAACCGCCGGGCGCCGCCCACTATCTCCGTCACCCTTTAGGTAGTGTAGCTTTTTAAAAAAATTAAATTTTAGGTTTATTTATTTAAATTGTAATATTTGAAGTTAATATTCATAAATTTTGTAGGCATTATCCACAGGGGTTTTCTTCAAAATTATTGTAATTACTAATCTGATCAGTAAGATGTCGGGTCATTTTTTTAATTATATTAATTTTTGGGGCTTGTTGATAGTATTTTAATTGATGAATCAATCTAATTATTAATTTGATTTGTAAGATTTTGGATCAGATTTTTAATTATTTTGAACTCATTGTGTGGCATCCAGGAATTTCGGATCAGATTTTTAATTATTAAGGAAAGGAGATTTGTCTTTGAATGGCCATAGGGACAATTATATCATCGGCCACTTTATTTTATCTTTTGGACTGAACCCCCTATGTGAAATTTGTTCTGAGAATATAATATTAATTCCTATATAAAAATCAAATGCCCTAAAGTGGTGTAGGAATTATAGGTTTATTATCAATACTTTTCTATGGGCTATTTAAATTAGAAATGGGACAACTTGGCCCAAAATTTTCGGCCCAAAGCAGGCCAAGAGGCTCAAACCATTGGCCCATGGAGGAGAACCGGATGGAGGCCCCGCCACCTCCTCCATTTGTCGTCTTGGTGCAACCACTTGTCTCCTTGTTGAAGCCACTTGTCCTCCTCTTGGAGCCAAGTGTCTCATGCATGCAAAACCTAATGATTACAAGCAAATAAGAGAATAAAAGGAAAGGGGAAGGAAGCGGAGCAACCGAGAGAAAGAGAGAGTGAGATCAAGAGAGAGAGTGAAACCGAGAGAGGGAGAGAGAGGGTGAGTGAGCGAGAGAGAGAGGGCACGAGTGTGGACCGGGAAGGGGAAGAGGAAGACCGTCTTCCGCCGTGTCCTAGCTGCCGCGATCGACGCCGCCTAGTTCCGCAGTCGATCGAGCCGTGCCCGGAGCCCCAAGTTGCCGATTTGCTTGTTGCGGTTGCTTTGGACTTGAGGCAAGTAGAAGTTCTTCAATCTGTGTTTTGCTTGGTGTTTTATCTAGTGAGGAGTTGGTAGATGTGAGAAAATGTGGAATTTGGAGTTGCACGTCGATTTTGATGAAGGAGATGAAGCTGGCCGAGGTATTGGAGCAAGAATAGAGCAAGTTTTTGGTGGATTTCGTTTTTAAATTGAAATGAGAACTCAATGATTCAGCTATGGTGGATTTTTGAGAAGTAAAGAGGCTGTATTGTAGTGTAATGTGTTCGTAAATCTTGGCTGTGGGAGTTGGATACCGAAACTCAAAGTTAGGAAGAGTCCTCTTTAGGCTAGTGAACTGTTTTTGCAACAACAGCATGACCACCAGTGATTTCTCAATTTTTCTGGAATTTTCTAGCCAAAATTTGACTTTGAATCCTTAATGAAAGTTGGAGAGCACATATGTAAGAGTAACAATAAAAATTTAGCATAAATGGACAAGATTTGGTCAATGAAATGATTTTCATACAGAAATGCTAAATCTGAAAATTTTACAGAAACTGTAGCAAGAAATATCGAAGTTTTTACTCTCGATATGTATGGAATTTGACTTGGTGTTCTTCATGAATTTTTTTCCTTTAGGTCTCAGTGATAACGTGTCAAAATTTCATAATTTTCTGAGTCCATTTAATATTTATTTCAAAATTTCTACCAGAACTGTGCATTGTAAAAATCGAGTTACTCTGTTCTCGAACTTTTCACAAAAGTATCCGAAGGTGAAGGTGTTTCGAATGGCTATGTGATATGATGGTATTGGCTGTGGATATTTGTGCGATTTTGAGATGTGTTAGAGGGTCCATGAGCCGTCTTGTTTTAGCATTTGAAAATGTTTTGTAAATTAAAATGCTAAATTGTTACTGTTGAACCCTCGGGTCAACAATGCCCCGGGAGTCGGGATGCCCAGAGGTCCGAATGAGTCGATGCCCTTTGGATCTCTGGTTGTATTATGAATACATGCCCAGAGGTTTGAATGAGTCAATGCCCTTTGGATGCCTAGTTGTATTATGAATATATGCCCAGAGGTTTTCCTCGGGAGTGTCGAGATGCCTGGTCCTTTTGGGGGATAAAACCGTTTGAATGATTAAAATTGGTGATTATATTAACTGTGAGTGTGGTCTGGTCATGGGACTAAAAAGTACGGCATGGAATAGGACGTGTGATAACAATTTAGCCCCATGATCGGGACCGATGTAACTGGACATGATGCATCTAAATCTTTTGAAATTGCATTTGCCATAGCATTAAAGGATTTCATGATTTTGATGTATATTGATCCATCGACTACATGATTTTTGTCTACCATACTTGAATCTGGATATTAATAGTAATGCTTGATATAGCTTGATGAATCTTTTACTGCTGAGTGGTTGTACTCACCCCGTTTGGGGACTAACATTTCAGACTAGACAAGATACCTTTGCCGCCACCACCACCAGCAAATGGACCGAGGGGTTGGATATGGCCGCGAGGAGGAGGACAGCAGAGGAAGGAACTTTTGGACACCGACACTAATCAATGTATTTTAAGTATACAACTGTTGGAAAAGATGTCGGTCATCTTTTGAAATATAGCCGAGTAAAGAAAACCTTGGCATTTTGATGTACCAACGAATGATGTCCATATAGTTTAAGTAAATAAAAGTGTTCGGCTTTAATTTATAAAATGTTTAGTTGGTGTGCATCTTTTCAAATATAGGGAAGGGAGTTGTTGGATATGCTTTTGACATATAAATTGCTTAGGGACCGATCTAAAAGATATAAACCCCCAAGATTGATAGACCTTCAGGTCAAGTAAGAGAAAGGTAAGCAACCGTGGTGACCCCATTGGATCGGGGCCGTTTGGGGTGCCACATTTAGTGGTATCGAGCTATGGTTTATATGGAGTGATAAGGAACTCAGATGGAAATGAGGATAGAATGATACACACCATAAGATACTAACCAAGGGTAGTTGACTAACTTTGAACAATGGGTGATGGGTATTCACTCGTAGATCCCTGGTAACTAGTGTGATGTTGCTTTTGTGTGTCAGTAACATTTTTATGTTACTTATGTGACTTTAGTAATAACCCTATTTTTGTTATCTAACCCATGACATCGAGTCACTAATTTGTTCCTAAGGCAAATGCTTAGAAAACTGTAGGAAGATATGGTATGAACTGGGAGTTCTCATCCACCAAGGGCTGAAGCCTCTACTTCAAGGGCTGAACCTCGGATGGAAGATATCCTGTAGGCATTGGCCAATATAAGAAATTTGATGGAAAGGCAAGCACAACAACAACCTGGAACAAAACGTCACCTTCGGGGACTGGTGGAACAATTCTTGAAGTTGAAACCACCTAAGTTTAGTGTAATTGGAAGTCCCGAGGAGGCGGAGCAATGGATTGATGGAATGGAATGGATTTTCCAGTTGTTAAATTGTAGCAATGCTAAAAAGATAACCTTGGCGTAGTACCAACCGGAGGGAAATGCAAAGTTTTGGTGGAGAGCTTCAAGAGACACGATCTTTCCACTAGGTATGATAACCGGGATGAGTTTGTTAGAGCTTTCAATAGAAAGCATTTCTCTAATTGTGCCAAGGATAGGAAGATCATTGAATTTGTTCAATTGGAACAAAGGGAGCTGATGTAGACTAGTATGAGGCAAAATTTTATTAATTGTCTAGGTATGCTCCTAGGTTGGTTGAGGATCGAGAGGAAAAGGCTAAGAGATTCCTAAAAGGATTAAGGACTAATATTAGAAAACAACTAGTGCCTTTGAATATAAGGGATTATAATAAGATTTATAAGAGGGCATAGTTGGTGGAGCAAGAGTTAGTGAGAGAGCAATCAGAATCTAAGAGGCAGATGACCTTTAATGATGTTCGAAAGGGTAAGAGACCCTATCCTGATCAAGGTCAGCCTTGGGAATTAAAGAAGAGTGACTTTGGTAATTTTGGAAAAGTTGAGAGTGGCCCAACTTTTGGGAGAGTACCCTACCAGGGTGACATTTGTCAGAGATGTGGTGGACAACATGGACCAGGACCTTGTAATGATCAACTGAAATGTTTTGGTTGTGGGCAGAGAGGTCACTTTAAGAGAAATTGTCCACAAGAGAGGTCGATGCTGAATGTCAACTCGATGCGACAAGTGCAGCAACGTGCAGCTGGACCACCCCCACTAAGGAATCCACAGAGGCCACCAGCACAAGGACGGGTGTATGTGGTCACCCAAGAGGAAGCGGAAGCTTCTGAAAATGTTATCTCAGGTACAATTTCTACAGATGATAAGAAGGTGTATGGGTTATTTGACATGAGTGACACGCATTCATTTGTGTCTAAGAAATATAGATGATTGTGAGAAGTAGGAACCACATCTTTGTATGTCCACGCCATTGAAGAATATGGTGTTGTCCATGTTAGTATGTAAGAAGCATGAGATAACCTTAGGGGTACAAGATATGGAAATGGACTTGGTAGCGATAGTTATGTATAACTTTGACCTCATCATAGGAATGAACTAACTCCGTAAGCAATGGACTAGGATGGATGATCTCCTAAGATAGTGACTACCTATGCGCCAAGAATAAAACCGTGAGGCTTAGTGTGGCATCCTAAAACTCCGTGGCAACCTCTAGAATTGATGGCCAAGCAACTAATGGGTGAATATTTTGTAGGAAACATGTTCCATGCCCATGTGAGATCCATATTTATTTGACAAGGAAATTATGTTCTTGGCCATGAATTTTATAAGTTGGACTTTATTAATCTATGTTACAAAGTATTATAGCTATTTAAATTTGTAATTTAAGTACTTTGTATAAAGATTTAAGCTGTTTTTAAAAGGGTTAATCTTAGATTTATTTAAGCTTGGGTCTTAGGCCCAAGAGTGTTGGGCCTAAGATGGGCCAAGATGGTCGGCCCATAGAGCCCAGGAGAGGCCATCGATTGCATGAAGAAGGGAGGGGAAGAGACCGGTTTGCATGCTTCCCCCATTAGTCCCATGGCGATGGCCAAGTATCAAGCCATGCAAAACTAATGATGGGTAATGATGGAGGGAAGGAAAATTAAAAAGGAAAAGTGGCTGGTTTAAGCGAGAGAGAGGGAGAGAGAGAGGAGGGTTCATCTGAGAGAGAGAGAGAGAGAGGAGAGAAAGAGAAGAAAGAAAGGAAGAAAGGAAGAAGGGAAGAAGGAAGGAGGAAGGGCCACGCATCGTTGTTCGTCGCTGCCGTGTCTCACCGTTGTGTTCGCCATTCGCTCGGTCTAGAGGCAAGTGGGATCTCTTGATCTACTCTTGCATGCTTTATTTAGTGTGTGTGATTGAATGGTGACAATTTCGGATGTATAGAATGCGAAAAATTAAAGTTATAAGGGTGGTGCTCTAGTCCAGTGTACTGTTCTTGAGAAAAACAGCTCGACCTTGGATGTTCTAGTGACTTGCATGTGATGATCTAGTTGAATTTTGGCTTTGATCTCCAATGAAAGCTGTAAAGGACTTCTTGTAGTGTAACATACTCAAATTTAGGACAAAAAAAACAAGTATAAGTTGGTGAAATCGTTATTCTTTGGAAAGACTGAATCTGGAAATTTCAGTACTAGGAACAGACATTTTAACCGCCTATATTTCATTACCTAGGACGAATATGACATCGATGTCTGAATTAAGTATTTACCTTATGGTCTTGGCTATCACATAGTCGAATTTCATAATTTTTAAAATTCATTTGGGTATTTAATCGAAAATGTTCCTAAAACTGTGCAATCTGATGTGTTCGGATTTGGAAATGTTGCAAGGCGTGGTCTATACCGTTTTGTATGAGATTCTTTTGGAAAGGTGTTCTGGATGAAATATCTTTATTTATGTCTTTCCTACAACATATTCAAATTTCGTAATTTTTAAGTTCATTTGCCTATTTAACCGAAAATGCTTCAAAAACTCTGCAAGTTGAACTGTTAGAATAGTAGTGCTGTGACGCATGGTCTATACCGAATTATTTGGGGATCTTTTGGTGCAGTGTTCTTCATGAAATATCTGCCTTTATGTCTTGACTATCACATGTTCGAATTTCATAAATTTTGAAGGTCATTTGCGTATTTAATTAAAATGTTTTCTAAAACTGCACAAGCTGGATTGTGCAAATTTCAAAAGTGGTATTGTATGGACTATTCTGTTTTGTATGAAATTCCGTTGGTGTTGTGTTCTTCATGTGCCCCTAGAGTTTGTCTATGATGTACTAAATTCTTAGAAATTATTAGAGGCAATTACTAAATTTTAGGAAATGTAAATTAAAAAGAATGCAATCTATTTTCTAAAATAATGGTAATTGATCTTGCTGCATATGTGATGATATATGGCATTACATATAAAATCAAAAGCTGAAATTGATTTTGTTGCCATCACATCATGTGCCATGTTAATATTGAGACACAATTGTGAACATGAATTGTGATAAATGAGGATGCCGTCGGAGGTGTGAGCCGACGATGCCCTGGGAGTGTCGGGATGCCCGGAGTGTGTGTGCTCAATGTCCTCGGGAGTTTCGAGATGCCCAGAGTGTGAGTGCCAGATGCCCGGAGGTGTGTCCCGGAGGTTTCTTGCAATGTTAGGTTGGGTGCAAGTGATAAAAATGTGGGATGCAATTACGGTCTCGGGAAAGAAAAAAATGTGGTGATCCAATTGAAAAACAAGAGTTGAAATTGAATCATGCATGGTATGGTGACATGTATGCATGGCTGTATGATGTAATATGTATAAGTGCATGGTGGTATGTGCACATGGTATGGTGACATGTATGCATGATTGTATGATGTTATATGTACAAGTGCATGGTGGTATATGCACATGACATTGTGACTTATATACATGGCTGTTTTGATGAAATATGCATGGCTGGAAGGTAAGACATCTTTAACATGTATGAACTATATGTACTCTACTATGATGTCAAGATTATTCTATTTGATGCATTGAGTAGTTTAATGGATCTTTTACCTGCTGAGTGGTTGTACTCACCCCTTTTGGGATCAACATTTCAGATTAGAAAGATGCCTCTCTCTCCGATCACGCATGGTACCTTTTACGGCCTTCCATCTGACATGGAGGTCGAGTTGGAGCTCGATAATGTCACCGTCCCTGGTTTGGTGTTCATACGGGTTCATGTGCTGGTGATGTATGACGTGGGCCTGGCTGGGGGCTCGGTTGTCTAGGAGTTCTAGTCTGTCCACGTCCATCGTGGCGGAGTTATGTTAGGGATGTTACCGCCGCCGCCACCCGATGCACCGGATTGGCGTGATGGCCCACGTGAGGAGTGGGAGCTGACACATTTTTGGAATAGCCGACACTTATAGATGGAAGGTTATACGTGATCAATATAAGGGGTCGAGATCTCTCTTTTGAGCTGTGGCCATGTTTAGCTAAAAATCTTGGCCTTTTTGTTGTATCGACCTTGATGTCCATCATGAAAATATAAATAAAAGTGAATCGGCATTATCTTTTCTTATGGTGCATAGTTGGTGTGCATTACATTATGGTTATTGGAGGGAGAGATGGTAAGACTTGTTTTGCTTCCGCTAATAAGTTGCGCTAGGACCACTTTCAAAAAAAAAAATCCTAACCAAAGGGTATCGGTTTGTGAAGTTACTTGAGATCGAGTAATTAAAAGAGAGATAACCTATGGCGTGACCTTAGGCAAATCGGGGGTGCCACAGCGCTCTTTTGGTATCGAGCAATGGTTATAGATTGGAGTGATAAGGAGCCTCTTTTGGAAATTGAGGAACATGATGACAATGCACACCATAGGGTATTAAATGGAACAATTGGTTAACCTTGAATAACGGGTGATTAGTATTCACTCGTAGATCCCTAGTAGTTTATTTTGAGTTGTCTTTAGGTACCAATAACATGTATATGTTACTTATATAGTAGTAGTAGTTGCTTTGAATGAAGACAGTGAGTCTCAGATTATTCCTGAGGCAAGGCTTGGAAATTGCAGGAAAGTTATGGTGTGAGTTGGAAGTGCTCATCTATCGAGGGCTGAAGCCTCTACTGCAAGGGCTGAACCCCGGATGGGTATCTTGCAGGCATTGGCCAATATAGGAAATCTAATGGAGAGGCAAGCGCAGCAACAACCTGGAATGGAATGTCGCCCTCAAGGACTGGTGGAACAATTTATGAAGTTGAAGCCACTTAAGTTTAGTGGAATAGGAAGTCCTGAGGAGGCAGAGCATTGGATTGATGGAATGGAGCGAATTTTCCGGTTGTTGGATTGCAGTGATGCTAAGAAAATAGTTTTGGCAGAGTATCACCTGGAGGGAAAAGCAAAGTTTTTGTGGAGAGCTTCGAAGGATGCAATCTTTCCACCAGCTACTAATGTGAACTAGGGAGAGTTTGTGAGAGCTTTCAATAGGAAGCATTTCTTTGATTGTGCTAAGGATAATAAAATCACTGAATTTGTTCAATTGGAACAAAAGGAGCTGACAGTGGATTAGTATGAGGCAAAATTTTTTGAATTGTCTAGGTATGCTCCCAGATTTGATTGAGGATCGTGAGGAAAAGCTAAAAGATTTCTAAAAGGATTGAGGATTGATATTAGGAAACAATTGGTGCCTTTAAATATAAGGGATTATCATGAGATTTATGAAAGGGCACAATTAGTGGAGCAAGAGCTGGTGAGAGAGCGATCAGAGTTTATGAGACAACCGAACTTTAGTGATGTGAGAAAGGGTAAGAGACCCTATCTTGGTCAAGGTCAGACTTGGAATGCGAAGAAAAAGAGCAATTTTGGAAATTGTGGAAGAGCACCTTATTGAAATGAAGAATGTCGAAGGTATGATGGGCAACATGGCCCAGGACCTTGCAATGGACGACTGAGATGTTATGGTTGTGGACAAGTGGGACACCTTAAGAGAGATTGCCCACAAGAAAGGTCGCAAATGAGTGTTGGCTCGGTGCGACAGGCACAACAAAGTGCTGTTAGACCAAACCTACCAAGGAATCCTCAGAGGCCACCAGCACAAGGAAGGGTGTATGCGGTCACCCAAGAGGAAGCGGAAGCTTCTAGAAATGTTATATCAGGTACGATTTTCATAAATGGCAAGAAGGCATATGCATTGTTTGACACGGGTGCTACGTATTCATTTATATCTCGAAAGATAAAGGCATTTGAGTGAAATAGAAGTTATGCCTCTTGAGATGCCTCTTTGTGTTTCCACACCTTTAAGGAATATGGTATTGTCTACGATGATGTGTGCAAAATGTAAGATAACTATAGAAGAGCGAGATATGGAAATAGACTTAGTCGTAATGGCTATGTATGACTTTAATTTTATCATAGGGATGGACTGGCTTCATAAACATAGGGCTAAGGTGGATTACTATAGGAAAGTGATTCAATTCTTGTTGCCCTGATCAGGTTAGTTTCGAATTTTTTAGAGGTCAGATAAACCCCTTTATAGCCATTATTTCGATGGTAGAAGCTTGTGAACTACTTGATGGAGGATGTCAAGGATATCTAGCAGTGGTAAGAGACCTTACTAAGAAAGAGGCTGAAATTGGTGAGATTCAAGTGGTCAGGGAATTTCGGGATGTGTTTCCTGAGGAGTTTCCTGGATTACCACCAGAGCAAGAAATTGAATTTGAAATTGAACTAATGCTTGGAACAGGACCGATATCAAAAGCCCCATATAGGATGGCCATAATGGAACCGAAGGAGTTGAAAGTGCTACAAGAGTTGCTTAACAAAAGATTCATTAGGCCAAGTGCTTCACCTTGGGGTGCACCAGTCTTGTTTGTGAAAAAGAAGGATGGGTCGATGCGCTTGTGTATTGACTATAGGCAATTGAATCAAGTGACCATTAAAAATAAATATCCTTTGCCTAGAATTGATGACCTATTTGACCAACTCCAGGGAAGTTCGGTCTTCTCTAAGATTGACTTAAGGTCGGGATACCATCAACTAAGAATTAAGAAAGAAGACATTCCTAAGACTGCGTTTATGACTCATTATGGACACTATGAGTTCCTTGTCATGCCGTTTGGATTGACAAATGCACCAGTTGCATTCATGGATTTAATGAATATGATATTTAAGCCTTATTTGGATCAGTTTGTCATTGTTTTCATTGATGATATCCCGGTATATTCTAGAGAACCTGAAGAGCATGAGTAACACTTGAGTATAGTTTTGCAAACTTTGAGGGATCATAAGTTGTATGCTAAATTAAGCAAATACGAATTTTAGTTGGACCGGATAGCATTTTTGGGACACTTGGTGTTAGGAGGAGGAATTTCAATGGACCCGGCGAAAGTTGAGATGGTAATAAATTGGCCGAGACTGATGACACCCACTGAGATATGGAGTTTCTTAGGATTTGCTGGTTATTATAGAAGGTTTATTGAAGGGTTATCACGATTGGCAGGTCCTTTAACAAAAATGACTCGAAAGAACGTGAAGTTTGAATGGAGTGGGGAATGTGAAGGGAGCTTTTAGGAACTTAAAGGAAAATTGACTTCAATTCCAATCCTGACTATACCGTCTGGATCTGATGGTTTTACGGTGTATAGTGATGCATCTCACAAAGGACCGGGATGGGCAAGGTCATAGCCTATGCATCGAGGCAATTGAAACCTCATGAGCTAAATTACCCAACGCATGATTTAGAATTGGTAGCTATAGTGTTTGCTTTGAAGATATGGAGACACTATCTGTATGGAGAAAAGTTTGAAATCTATACAGATCACAAGAGCTTAAAGTATCTATTTTCACAAAAGGAATTGAACATGAGACAAAGGAGGTGGATGGAGTTGTTGAAAGATTATGACTATGAGATACGATACCATCCAGGAAAGGAAAATAAAGTGGCAGATGCCTTAGTCGAAAGTCGGCTATGGACATGGCTAGTCTAAGAATAGCAAAGTGGAATCTGTTAAAGTCTATTGTGGATTCAGACTTTAAATTGGAAATGGATTGCCTTACTAGTATGCTTACTGCATTAAGAATTGAACCCAAAATTTTTTAGAAAGTTAAGATCCTGCAAGAATCTGACCTGGAGATTATGAAAGTAAAAGATGCAGTGTCTTTAGGGAAAATACCAGAATTTCAAGTCTGTGAAGATGGTGTGATAAGATGCCAATGACGACTTTGTGTTCCCGAAAATAAAGAAGTGAAGAAGGAAATTTTGTCGAAGGCACATAGGAGTAATTATAGTATTCATCCAAGAAGTACAAAGATGTACAGGAATCTGCGTCAGCAATTTTGGTGGAATGGCATGAAGAAGGATATAGCTAAGCATGTCTCTCAATGTTTAATGTGTCAGCAAGTAAAGGCGAAACACCGCAAACCCGCAGGATTGTTGAGACCATTGGATATACCAGAGTGGAAGTGGGAACATGTAACGATGGACTTTGTGCAAGGACTGCCAAGGACATCAAGTGGTCACGACTCTATTTGGGTGATAGTGGATCGTTTTACG
Organism: Eucalyptus coolabah; assembly: GCA_014182585.1. Taxonomy (NCBI): domain Eukaryota; kingdom Viridiplantae; phylum Streptophyta; class Magnoliopsida; order Myrtales; family Myrtaceae; genus Eucalyptus; species Eucalyptus coolabah. The sequence continues at coordinate 91,473 of JABKBN010000018.1, forward strand.
AAGTCTGCTCATTTCTTAACTGTCCACATAGACTACTCGATAAGTAAACTTGTTGAGATGTATGTAAGCCGGGTAATACGCTTGCATGGTATTCGTAAGGATCACTTCGATCGAGACTCTAGATTTACTTCAAATTTTTGGCGAAGTCTTCAAGATGCCTTAGGGACAAAGCTTTAGTTTAGTATCGCTTTTCATCCTCAAACAGATGGACAAACAGAAAGAGTGATTCAAACTCTAGAAGATATGCCGAGAGCATGTGTCATTGACTTTAAAGGAAATTGGGATGAGAATTTGTACCTGATAGAGTTCGCCTATAACAATATTTTTTAGAAAGGTATAGGCATGGCTCCGTATGAGGCATTATATGGAAGAAGATGCAGGACCCCTATCTGTTGGAATGAAGTAGGTGAAAGAAAATTGACAAGACCTGAGATAGTACAAGTTACTACAAAAGCGGTCGAGATAATCAGGAAAAGACTTAAGACAGCCCAAAATAGGTAGAGATATTATGCTGATAGGCGTATAAGGCCTTTAGAGTTTAATGTGGGAGATCACGTATTTCTTAAGGTATCTCTTATGAAAGGAATATCTCAATTCAGAATGAAGGGTAAGCTAAGCCCTAGATTTGTTGGATCTTTTGAGATACTTGAAAGAATAGGAGATATAGCTTATCGTTTGGCGCTGCCTCCTAAATTGGAAAATTTACATGATGTGCTTCATGTGTCGATGCTAAGAAAATATCATTTGATCCTGGTCACATACTCGATCATGAAGCCATCAAAGTATATGAGAAAGTGAGGTACATCGAAGAGCCTATGCAAGTACTGGATCGAAAGGAGCAAATTCTTAGGACTAAGAAGATTCCTTTGGTCAAGATATTATGGTGACATCATGAAGTGGAGGAAGCCACATGGGAGAGTGAAAATGAGATGAGGGAAAGGTACCCTCATTTGTTCGAGGAGACATAGGAAATGTCTAATTTCGAGGACGAAATTCTCTGAGGGGAGAATTGTGGCATCCTAAAACTCCGTGGCAACCTCTAGATGCCTTACAACCTTTGGAAGAGCGATGGATGCATCATTGACCTATGTTATGGTCTTTAGACCAAAGAAGTGTAATAGAATTAATGGCCAAGCACCTAACGGGTGAATATTTTGTAGGAAACATGTTCCATGCCCATGTGAGATCCAGATTTATTTGATGAGGAAATTATGTTCTTGGCCATGAATTTTATAAGTTGGACTTTATTAATCTATGTTACAAAGTATTATAGCCATTTAAATTTGTAATTTAAGTACTTTGTATACATAGGGATTAAGCTGTTTTTTTTAAGGGGTTAATCTTAGATTTATTTAAGCTTGGGTCTTAGGCCCAAGAGTGTTGGGCCTAAGATGGGCCAAGATGGCTGGCCCATAGAGCCCATGAGGGGCCGTCGATCGCACGAAGAAGGGAGGGGAAGGGACCGGTTTGCATGCTTCCCCCATTTGTCCCATGGTGATGGCCAAGTGTCAAGCCATGCAAAACTAATGATGGCTAATGATGGAGGGAAGGAAAATTAGAAGGGAAAAGTGGCCGGTTTAAGCGAGAGAGAGGGAGAGAGAGACGAGGGTTCGTCCGAGAGAGAGAGAGGAGAGAAAGAGAAGGAAGATAGGAAGGAAGGAGGAAGGGCCGTGCATCGTCGTTTGTCACCGCCGTGTCTTGCCATTGTGTTCGCCGTTCGCTCAGTCTAGAGGCAAGTGGGATCTCTTGATCTACTCTTGCATGCTGTGTTTAGTGTGTGTGATTGAATGGTGACAATTTCGGATGTATAGAAATCGAAAAATTGAAGTTATAAGGGTGGTGCTCTAGTCCAGTGTACTGTTCTTGAGAAAAACAGCTCGACCTTGGATGTTCTAGTGACTTTTATGTGATGATATAGTTGAATTTTGGCTTTGATCTCTAAATAAAAGTTGTAAAAGACTTCTTGTAGTATAAGATACTCAAATTTGGGATAAAACAAACAAGTATAAGTTGGTGAAATCGTTATTCTTTGGAAAGACTGAATTTGGAAATTTCGGTACTAGGAACAGACGTTTTAACCGCCTATATTTCATTACCTAGGACGAATATGACATCGATGTCTGCATGAAGTATTTACCTTATGGTCTTGGTTATCACATAGTCGAATTTCATAATTTTTAAAATTCATTTGGGTATTTAATCGAAAATGTTTCTAAAACTGTGCAATCTGATGTGTTCGGATTTGGAAATATTGCAAGGCGTGGTCTATACCGTTTTGTATGAGATTCTTTTGGAAAGATGTTCTGCATGAAATATCTTTATTTATGTCTTTCCTACAACATATTCAAATTTCGTAATTTTTAAGTTCATTTGCCTATTTAACCGAAAATGCTTCAAAAACTCTGCAAGTTTAACTGTTAGAAGAGTAGTGCTGTGACGCAGGGTCTATACCGAATTATATGGGGATCTTTTGGTGGAGTGTTCTTCATGAAATATCTGCCTTTATGTCTTGACTATCACATGTTCGAATTTCATAAATTTTGAAGGTCATTTGCGTATTTAATTAAAATTTTTCTAAAACTGCGCAAGCTGGATTGTGCGAATTTCAAAAGCGGTATTGTATGGACTATTCTGTTTTGTATGAAATTCTGGTGGTGTTGTGTTCTTCATGAGATAAATGCCCCTAGAGTTTGTCTACAATGTACTAAATTCTTAGAAATTATTAGAGGCAATTACTAAATTTTAGGAAATGTAAATTAAAAAGAATGCATTCTATTTTCTAAAATAATAGCAATTGATCTTGTTGCATATGTGATGATATATGGCATTACATATAAAATCAAAAGCTGAAATTGACTTTGTTGCCATCACATCATGTGCCATGTTAATATTGAGACACAATTGTGAACATGAATTGTGATAAATGAGGATGCCGTCGGAAGTGTGAGCCGACGATGCCCCGGGAGTGTTGGGATGCCCGGAGTGTGTGTGCTGGATTTCCTCGGGAGTTTTGAGATGCCCGGAGTGTGGGCGCCGGATGCCCGGAGGTGTGTGCTAGAGGTTCCTTGCGGTGTCAGGTTGGGTGCGAGCGATAAAAAAATGGGATGCAATTATTGGTCCCGGGAAAGAAAAAAAATGTGGCGATCCAATTGAAAAACAAGAGCTGAAATTGAATCATGCATGGTATGGTGACATGTATGCATTGTTGTATGATGTAATATGTATAAGTGGATGGTGGTATGTGCACATGGTATGGTGACATGTATGCATGATTGTATGATGTTATACGTACAAGTGCATGGTGGTATATGCACATGACATGGTGACTTATATACATGGCTGTTTTCAAAAGCGGTAAGACATGTATGAACTATGATGTCATGATTGTTCTGTTTGATGCATTGAGTAGTTTAATGGATCTTTTACCTGCTGAGTGGTTGTACTCACCCCTTTGGAGACCAACATTTTAGATTAGAAAGATGCCTCTCTCTAGTCACGTGTGGTACCTTTTACGGCCTTCCATCTGACGTGGAGGTCGAGTGTATGGAGCTTGATAGTGTCACCGTCCCTGGTTTGGCGTTCATATAGGTTCATGTGCTGGTGATGTATGACGTGGGCCTGGCTGGGGGCCTGGTAGTCCAGGAGTTCTTGTCTATCCACATCCGTTGTGGCGGAGTGATGCTGGGGATGTTGCCGCCGCCACTGCCCGACGCACCACGGTGGGTGTGATGGCCCGTGTGAGGAGTGGGAGCTGACACATTTTTGGAATAGCTTACACTTATAGATGGAAGGTTATACGTGATCGATATAAGGGGTCGAGATCTCTCTTTTGAGCTATGGCCAAGTTTAGCTAAAAATCTTGGCCTTTTTGTTGTATCGATCTTGATGTCTATCATGAAAATATAAATAAGAGTGAATCGGCATTATCTTTTCTTATGGTGCGTAGTTGGTGTGCATTGCATTATGGTTATTGGAGGGAGAGATGGTGAGACTTGTTTTTGCTTCTGCTAATAAGTTGCGCTGGGACCGCTTTCAAAAAAAAAAAAAATCCCTAGCCAAAAGGTATTGGTCTGTGAAGTTACTTGAGATCGAGTAATTAAAAGAGAGATAACCTATGGCGACCTTAGGTGAATCGGGGGTGCCACACTTAGTATGGGATAATTTTATCATAGTGGCGCAGTGGAAGCATGGTTAAGCTGGTAGAACTCTTGTTTGTGAAAAAGAAAGATGGGTCGATGCATTTGTGTAATTGATTATAGGCAATTGAATCAGGTGACAATTAAGAATAAGTACCCATTGCCTAGAATTGATGGCCTATTCGACCAACTACAAGGAAGTTCGGTCCTTTTTAAAATTGTCTTGAGGTTAGGATACCATCAATTAAGGATCAAGAAAGAAGACATTCCTAAGATTGCATTTAGGACTCGCTATGGACACTATAAGTTCCTAGTTATGCTATTTGGATTGACGAATGCCTTAGCTGCCTTTATGGACTTGATGAATAGGATATTTAAACCTTATTTGGATCAATTTGTGATTGTCTTCATTGATAATATCCTGATATATTCTAAAGGACCCGAAGAACATACACAGCATCTAAGTGTAGTGCTGCAAACAAAGTTTAAGAAGTGAATTATGGAGAGTGAGTTATGAATTTGAGGATTAAGTTATGATCATTTGAAAACGTTCTATGGAATTAGTGGATATGATCAATTGTGGTTATACTCTTTCCAAGGTGAAATGGTGAAAGTTCAAGTTGTGGATTTGATGGGTGATTAGTCTCGAGTGATGATCCTTTAGGGTGAGACATGAGATATACTCGATGGAAACCAGACGAGTTCTTATCTTGGTGGATTGTCAATCTTTGAATTGAATAAATCTTGGTGGACTATCGATATTTGAACCAAATGAATGGTGTTGTATTTTAGGCTTGAATCTATGTTGCAGTGAAGACATAGTGAATGTCTCTGTTGGACTAAACCAGACGAGTTATTAGTGGTGTTGATTTTGATGATTCTAGGCTTGAATTGATGATGACAAGGGTATAGGAATAATTTGGCTAAATGATGTGTTCAATTGAGACCGTTAGATATACTAGAGTGGAAATGGGATCACGTAACGATGGATTTCATGCAAGGATTACCAAGGACATCAAGTGGCCATGACTCCATCTAGATGATAGTAGATTGCTTGACTAAGTTTGCCCATTTTCTAGCAGTTCGAGTAGACTATCCGATGAGTAAATTTGCTGATATATCTGTAAGCCAAGTGGTACGCTTACATGGTGTTCTTGTGACTATCACATCTGATCGAGATTCGAGATTTACTTCAAAACCTTTGGCGAAGTCTTCAAACTGCCTTAGGGACTAAAGCTCTAGTTTAGTACCGCCTTTCATCCGCAAACGGATGGACAAACAAAATGATTGATCCAAACACTAGAGGATGTGTTAAGAGCTTGCATTCTTGTCTTTAGAGGAAGTATTAGCTTGACCCTGAACACATACTCGATCATGAAGCCATCAAAGTGGATGAGAAAGTGAGGTACATAGAAGAGCCAATACGGGTACTAGATCGAAAAGAGCAAATTCTTAGGACCAAGAAAATTCCTTTAGTTAAGATATTAGGGTGACATCATGATATGGAAGAGGCCACATGGGAAAGTGAAAATGAGATGAGGGAAAGGTACCCTCACTTGTTTAAAGAGATATAGGTAATGTCTAATTTCGATGACGAAATTCTCTAAAGAGGGGAGAATTGTGGCATCCAGGAATTTCGACAACCCGAAAAATATTAATTTTAAAGAAAGGAAATTTGTCTTTGAATGGCCATAGGGACAATTATATCATCGGCCACCTTATTTTATCTTTTGGACCGAACCCCCCATGTGAAATTTGTTATGAGAATATAATATTGATTCCTATATAAAAATCAAATGCCCTAAAGTGGTGTAGGAATTAAATTATGGGCTTATTATTGATAATTTTCTATGGGCTATTTAAATTGGACATGGGACAACTTGGCCCAAAATTTTCGGGCCCAAAGCAGGCCAAGAGGCCCAAACCGTCGGCCCATGGAGGAGAACCGGATGGAGGCCACGCCACCTCCTCCATTTGTCGTCTTGATGTAGCCACTTGTCTCCTTGTTGAAGCTACTTGTCCTCCTCTTGGAGCCAAGTGTCTCATGCATGCAAAACCTAATAGCAAATAAGAGAATAAAAGGAAAGGGGAAGGAAGCGGAGCAACCGAGAGAAAGAGAGAGTGAGATCCAAAGAGAGAGTGAAACCGAGAGAGGGAGAGTTCAGGCGAGTGAGCGAGAGAGAGAGGGCGCGAGTGCAGGCTGTGAAGGGGAAGAGGAAGATAGTCTTCCGCCGTGTCCTAGCTGCTGCCGTCGACACCACCTAGTTCCACCATCGATCAAGCCATGCCCGGAGCCCCAAGTTGCCAATTTGCTTGTTGTGATTGCTTTGGACTTGAGGCAAGTAGAAGTTCTTCAATCTATGTTTTTCTTGGTGTTTTTATCTAGTGAGGAGTTGGTAGATGTGAGAAAATGTGGAATTTGGAGTTGCGTGTCGATTTTGATGAAGGAGATGAAGCTGGCCGAGGTATTGGAGCAAGAATAGAGCAAGTTTTTGGTGGATTTCATTTTTAAATTGAAATGAGAACTCAAGGATTTAGCTATGGTGGATTTTTAAGAAGTAAAGAGGCTGTATTGTGGTGTAATGTTCTTGTAAATCTTGGCTGTGGAAGTTGGATACCGAAACTCAAAGTATAGGAAGAGTTTTCTTTAGGCTAGTGAATTGTTTTCGCAAGAATAGCATGACCACCGGTGATTTCTCGATTTTTCTGGAATTTTCAAGCCAAAATTTGACTTCTAATTCTGAATGAAAGTTGGAGAGCACACCTTTAAGAGTAACATATCAAAAATTTAGCATAAATGGACAATATTTGGTCGATGAAATGATTTTTATACGGAAATGCTAAATCTGGAAATTTTACAGAAACTGTAGCAAGAAATATCGAAGTTTTTAATCTCGATATGTATGAAATTTGACTTGGTGTTCTTCATGAAATTTTTTTCCTTTAGGTCTCAGTGATAATGTGTCAAAATTTCATAATTTTCTGAGTCCATTTAATATTTATTTCAAAATTTCTACCAGAACTGTGCATTGTAAAAATCGAGTTACTCTATTCTTGAATTTTTCACATAAGTGTCCAAAGGTGAAGGTGTTTCGAATGGCTATGTGATATGATGGTATTGACTATGAATATTTGTGCAATATTGAGATGTGTTAGAGGGTCCATTAGATGTCTTGTTTTAGCATTTGAAAATGTTTTGTAAATTAAAATGCTAAATTGTTACCGTTGAACCCTCGGGTCAACGATGCCCCGGGAGTCGTGATGCCCAGAGGTTCAAAGTCGATGCCCTTTGGATGCCTGGTTGTTTTATGAATACATACCTAGAGGTTTTTCCCCGGGAGTGTCGGGATGTCCAAAGGTTCGAATGAGTCGATGCCCTTTGGATGCCTGGTTGTATTATGAATACATGCCCAGAGGTTTTCCTTGGGAGTGTAGGGATGCACGGCTATATTATTATACATGCCCAGAGGGTGAGGGGTTGTATTATGATGCATGCCCGGAGGTTAGGGGTAACCACATCTATGGTTCCCAGTGATTCCTCATGATGCCAGGTGGGGTGCGAGATGCCCAAAGGTTCGAATGAGTCGATGCCTTTTGGATGCTCGGTTGTATTTTGAATACATACTCGGAGGCTTCCGTGACGCTAGGGCTGGGTGCGGAATCGCAGAAGGATGCAAACATTGGTCCTCTGAGGGGGATAAAACCGTTTGAATGATTAAAACCGATGATTATATTAAGTGTGAGTGGGGTCTAGTTATGGGACTAAATTGTATGGCATGAAATGGGATGTGTCATAACAGTTTGGCCCCATGATCGGGACCGGTGCAATTGGACATGACGCATCTGAATCTTTTAAAATTGCATGTGCCATAGCATTAAAGGATTTCATGATTTTGATATATTTATTGATCCATCAACTACCTGATTTTTGTCTACCATACTTGAATCTGAATATTAATAGTAATGCTTGATATAGCTTGATGAATTTTTTACTGCTAAGTGGTTGTACTCACCCCATTTGGGGACTAACATTTCAGACTAGACAAGATAACTCTGTCACCACCTCCACTAGCAAATGGACCGAGTGGTTGGATATGGCCGCGAGGAGGAGGACAGCAGAGGAAGGAACTTTTGGATGCCGACACCGATCAATGGACTTTAAGTATACGACTGTTGGAAAAGATGTCGGTCATCTTTTGAAATATAGCCGAGTATAGAAAACCTTGGCATTTTGATTTACCGACGAATGATGTCCATTTGGTTTAAGTAAATAAAAATGTTCAGCTTTAACTTATAAAATGTTTAGTTGGTGTGCATCTTTTCTGAATATAGGGAAGGGAGTTGTTGGATACGCTTCCGCCATATAAATTGCGCAGGGACCGATCTAAAAGATATAAACCCCCAGGATTGATAGACCTTCGGGTCAAGTAAGAGAAAGGTAAGTGAACTATGGCGACCCCATCGGATCAGGGGCCGTTCAAGGGTGCCACACTTTGTCATGATGTTTAGGGTTAAAGTAATCGTTAATTTGACTTGTGAGACAACAGGTTATTTTTTCGATTATTTTGATCATTTATTTGATGAATGTCTTGATTGTTTAGATATAGTTGCTAATCTTGGGAAAACACTGAAAAATCAAAAAAATCAAAAATCAAAAATCAAATCTTGCATTGGAACTGTTGGTTTAGTAAATTAATAATACATTTTTAGGATTGCACTTTTAGATAAATTTTTAAAATAGATTAGGATTGATTTTAGATAATGTTTGCACATTTAAATAATCTCATTTTTCTAAAAAGAATATTTTTCTATGATAGGATAGGGTTTAAGTAAAAGTAACCCCTAAAATAAAGTAGAAAACTATTCATTTTAGATAATTTAATTAGGGTTTTTGTTAATTCCGAATTTCAATAAAAATAAAAAATATTAATTGCTTGTTAATTAGTTTGCATGTTAGGTTCATTTAATTAGAAATAGTTAGTTAACAAAATTAAGTCATGTAGTTAAAGAACATGTTTTAATTTTGAGATAAAAGAAAATCCAAAAAATACTTGCTTTAGTATGTGGAATTCATTTGGTCCAATTTATTTTATTCAATTTTTATTCAATGATTGAGCATCTGTGTGATCACCCAATTGCATGATAGTAATTTAGGTTAAAATAAGTCCAAGTTGCTTGCAAAAACATTTTTGAAATTAAAAAAGAAATTGTTCCGAAAGGGCATTAGAGAAATCTAATGTAACCAAGTCCCCGTACCCTTAGTCTTTGGTTTGTAGGAGTAAAATAATCCTTTCGTTATTTTATTTAAGTGTCTAATCGACCTACCACAAACTAATTAATGGCAACTCCTAGATAAAATTCATTTGCACGTTAAAAACTTGAACCGAAGTTGCGAATTGGTATGGGCTTGGAAGAGTCCGAACTAAGTCTAGGCTTAGCAATCCATTAGCCTAAACCCTAGGTAGCGTACCTGAAATTTAGGTTGCGACAATCGCACTCTACGCCTGGGTGAATGGGCGCACGGTGGGACCGCTTCTACTCCCGGATGACGACGATGGTTCTAGTGGGGTCAAGTAGATGGAGGGCCCGAGAGAGGAATGTTGCATTTTGGATGAGACTAGGATGTGATAAGAAGAGGGCCATTTGAATAGACCAGGATGAGACCAGGTTGCTTTTTGGAATAGCCAAAAAAGGAAACTTTTTGGCCTTAATGTACTGACCTAAGTTGTCTAGAACATATAAATAAATAAAGTGCCTAGTTTCATATTTTGTTTGCATCAATTTAAATGATGATGGCGTTGTGGTTACATGCTTTGCGTAAAAATAATAGCAAAGACAAGGGAATGCCGTGGCAGCCCGGACGAGCCGAGGGTCATCACATTCTTGGCTTGTCATTGACCTGCGGTGTGACGTCCCAGGAGTGTCACGTACTAAGTGCAACCGGAAATTATATGGATTATCATCTTACAGGAATTATTGATTACAAAGATATCTGAATAGCATCCACCATTGAAAGTTAGCATGTATAATATGGATAATTTTAAAGTCTAAATTTATACAAGAAGGTTATCCGGTAATAGTCCTGTCAACTAACATTAGATAATCCAATCAGGATCATATATAAAGACCATGAGAAGCTTCATTACTTTCCTTAGCAACATCCAGGCTTACAAAAAATCAACCTGGATTGCTTACAAGTTTTTTGCCTATTTACATCATACTTACAAGTTCAAAAGTAAAGGCATAAGTAAACAGCCAGGGAAAAGGGTGAGGGGGTATCTAACTCCACTATCCCACACAAGCCCACGTCAATTAAAAAAAAAAAAAAACAAGCAAACAAAAGACGTTCCTCCAGCTTCTACATGATCATGGGTGTCTAGGCGCCATCCGTCCTAGCTCCAGGTCCACTAGCACCAAAAGGAAGAGGGCCAAACATCTCCCCTTCGTGGTTTATGAACCACGCAACAAACCTCATCGAAATCATCTTAGTTCTACCATCGTCTATCCACAACGTAACGAGCTACTAGAGGCACGTCCGTACTGACAATCTAGAAAAATTAAGGAATGAACAATGCCCAGCAAGGAAATAATAAGACTCTAACCTATACAATCCACAACTGTTAAAGAAGATGAGAGAAACATGACCAGATGGTTTAAGATGCTAAGACAGGATTGTCACAGGGATGGTTAATTGAATACTGGGAAATCACAAGAATGATCACACCTTATTACAACATCAAATGCATATGTATGCCTCATGCTCTAAATTTATGCCAAGATGTAATGCAACAACAATAGATGAACTCACTCGCCAAGTGGAAATTATGATTTAGTGTGTAAATCAAATTCACCCTCGATTAGTTTACCCACCAAAACACAGCCAGCTCGATCGAGTCACTTCTGGAATCCCACATCCAGACTTCCACAATATTTCTATCATGGGCATCTCACTCCAAGGCATCTCAGTATCACACAACCGAGGCATCCCAAGATCACTTAGCATGGGGCATCTCACTTCGAGGCATCTCAATATCCCACAACTGAGGCATTCTTGATCACCTACAAGGGCATCTCACTCCGAGGTATCTTGGCGTCGTGTTCAACCGAGACATCCAAGATCACACAACATGGGCATCCCACTCCCCGGGGCATCATCGGCATCTTAATACCGATCGAAATCTCTTACTCATTCAAGCACACATTTCACATATCACACCTTTGATTAATGTCATCATAGCATGAACAAGACCTCAAGAGCACACATAATCAAATCACAATACATAATTCTCGTGCGCCAAACATCACACAGGTCCTTATTATAAAGTCCATTTTGGCACGTCCCATACCATGCCTAACAGTTTTGCCCCATAATCAAGCACAACGCATCACATTCATTGCATGCGCATGTCACTCTTGGTAACTATATAATGACTTCACCTCAAATGATGGAAGAGACATGCTCATGTTCGAACTAACCACATCATGAGATCATTAGGCTTCACATGTGTCATGAAAGTCAAGTACCAGAGACACAACAACAAAAAGTATATTTAATCTTGTTGGAATGTTACACATTCTCGGATCAAGGCAGTTTATGAGCTAATATGGACAGTTTCAAACACAGACCTAGAAAGTATATCTAATCTTATCGGAATGTTACGAAATTTTAGTATGTTATAGAAGAGACATAGATTAACATTTTCTGTTTATAAACCTAAGCCTATATCTCAATGTATGAAGAGCAGTAATTTGCAGTCTTCTTTCCAAAATTCTGTAGCAACTTTCAGATTTAGTACCTACAGAAGAAATATCATTTCACTACCCAAACCTTGACCGCTTGCTCTCAAATTTTGATATGTCATTCCTAAGGATATTTCATACAACTTTCATCAAGAGTTTGAGGTCCAATTCTACCTAGAAACTTACAAAAAATTCATAGAATCACCTAAGGTTTTACTGTCTTCTAAAGTACAGCTTGCTAGTTCAAAGAAAACACTCTCACCAATACATTTTCGCATCAATTTTACTATAACTAGAAGTGGAACCTAATTTAGTTGATGTTATCTCAAGTAAACTTGTTCTTTTCCTTATATATATCATTAAGATTCAAGGCAACACAAAACAAAAGGGTTTTCCATCTCTATTTCTTTAGAACAGAAAGTCTTGCACCATTTTCTTCATCTTTAGCTCAACTAAACCATCAGTTTCTCTACCAATCCCTTTTGTAGTATCTCGACACTCTTCCATAGCATCTAAGGGTAATCGCAGTAGATCTTTACTTACATAGGACCTTCCACAGATCGGTTCAAAGCAAATACTCGCACCTTGACTTATCTACCGCAACATGCATCACTTTTCCTCACTCGGCAATCACCTCTCCACCTTGCTCAACTAATACAGCTTACTCACACTCAAGTTTCGAAACATGCAAGTCTCTAACATGACATGCAAGGGCTCATAGCTTCAATCTATAGTTCATCTAGCTCAATCCAAAACATCAACATCACATCTAATCCTCCACCATTTGGCTAGTTCCGCAAGTTCCCTTGGCAAAATCAGCAGATAACTTCTAGTTTAAAGACTTATCTTTTCCTTACCTTTGCTTAGCTTGTTGATGACTCAAGACTCTTCAAAAATTCAACACCTAAACTCGCACAAGAAGAAGAAAAATCGCTGGAGTTGTGGTTGGTTTCTTCTGCTCGACCGAGAGAGAGAGAGAGAGAGGAAGAAGAAAGCTTTCGGTTTTGGCTTTGAACAGAGAGAGCGGCGTGAGTTATGAGGAAATAGGCTATAAGTCTAATCCTTAGGGTAGCTTAATCATTAGCAAATCTAATGATTATGTTTCTCCTTCAGTTGTTTCGGTTTTAGAGGGAGAAAACTGTGGGAGAAGAGAGAGAGAAGGAGAAGAGAGGAGGGGGTTGTGGCCTTTCGCACGATTCCTTCCAACGTCTATCGTTCGATATTGATTAGTATCTAACCCGTGTCGTTAGTCGGTTTATTAGTTTCTAATACCTTTCACTTAATTTCATTTCTCTTCTAATTATGCAAATTCATGAAATCACATGACATATTAGCAACTCGGCGTTAATCTACAAAGAATTTATCACAAGAAATGCTAAAGTTAGAAATTGACATTAGCATTACAATTGCTAATTAAATCATCATAACTATAATCTATAAACTTAATCGGAAATGCAAACACTAGGGCCTAAATACCCATCTCGGCCCACCAGGCTCATTCTACGACATCTCGGCCCACTAACTTAATTTACTATTCTAACAGATCCAATTCTTGGCCCGCTCCAAGCCAAGTCCAAGCCCATAACCTATCCTTCGACTAATCGAGCCCAACTTGATAACTCGCATGGCCCGCTAACTTCTTAAGCCCACATAATCCTCACAGCCCATCGAGTTTGCTTTCCGGCCCGATTTAAAATAATCCAAACCCTTAACAATATGATTATACTAATAGGGTCGGTGAATTTTTGGGATGTCACATGCGGCGTCTCCCCCAAAAGAACCACCGGCGCCATTTGCCACAACCGCCCTCATCGGTGTCACAAAGACGCGAGCAAGAAGAGAGGCGCTTGTCAATTTAGAGCCGGGTCGGGCGAAAGCTTCAAATCGGGTAGGGTTTGGTCCTCGTTTGGGTCGAGCGTAGGCTAAGATTTCTTTGATTCGAGTCGATTGGGCCTAGTTGTGTATGGGCTAATCTCGTGCGGGTGGGCCTATTTTGTTTGTGAGCCTGGAGTGTTTAAAAAAAAAAGGGAAGGGAATCTCTTAGGCCGGGCCAGCGCTTCAAGCCCATCCGAGCCAACTGCCGATGACCTAGGCTGGTCCCAACTCGGGTCATTTGCAACTTGGGGATCTAACTCAGGCTGTTTTTTATATAATATTATATTATTATAATAAAAATAATATCTTTAATAATAAAATAATAATAATAAACAAAATAAACAAAATTAATTTTTAGAAAATCAAAAAATTCCAAAAATATTTAATGTTTTACCAAAAGCCCAAAAAAATTGGAAAAAGCCAAAAATGATTTATATTTTCATAAATGATCAAAAATCCAAAAATGCTTTTTATGTTAAAAAATAGAAAAAGACCAAAAAATATGTTTTTCTTAAACAAATGCATGGAAAATTCCTTGAAAATCCAAAAATACATAGGGTTTAAACAAGATTAGGCACTGGAAAGGCATTAGTGATTAACTAGTGTAAGCAAGTCCTCGATCCTAGTTTTTCTGGTTGCACAAGAGTGAAATATTTCTCCAATATTTTGCCCGGGTTTCTAATCAACCCATCCCAAATTGATTAGTGTTGACTCATTTTTAAAATTAACTTATAAGTTAAAAACTTAGACCATAAGTCGTGAATTAGTGGGCTTGGGAGAGCCCAAGCTAAGTCTAATAGAATTAGAGAGTCATTAGCCTCCGCAAGTGCCCCGCACAATAGGGCACCAAAAAGAGGTCGCGACACACCCAACCCATCATGGAACTGAAGACAATCTTATATTGCTTTTTTGAAAGGTCTTGCTGATAAAGTTGCATCCGTTAGAAAGCCTATCCCCGATTCAAAACTCCCGACTCGCACACTCGACAGTTTGCAAATTGTCCAGATTCTTATTCCCTTTATTATGCTATTGAAGCAAGAAACCCTTTAATCTACGCATCCATGTATACCGATTAATGAAGAAGGGTTCCTGCCTGCACATTTTCAAACAAGTTGTTGCACTTCTTAGTCACAACACTCGAAGCTACTTCATTTGGAAGCAAGGATCAAGTTTATGTTGGTAATGGGAAATGGGACACATTCTATTTCTATTCATATTCAACTAAGGTACTGGGGATGATCTTATTACCTATAAAAAATTTCTTTACTTTTGAACAGACGGAACACATTGCTCTCACTTTGCTCCCCTATTCTCTTTCCTCTTAACCTTGAGCTACAAAAATGAAGAAGTTGGAAAGATAGGGAAGGAGTGGAATACTTTTAATGGACGAGCTATATACTTAGCAAGTAGATTGAGTGAAAAAGCGATAGAATGAATAGAATACTTTACTAGAGTCAAGTTAGAGAGAAGGAAGTAGCTCAACCTTATGTAAGAGGTGCGAAGTGTTTGGTTCGATAGGACCAAGAAATGGAAAGATGCACGTTTTTGGTGGCAGAGAAGGAATAGATATGGACAAGGTATCAAAAGGTGTGTATGTTGGATGTATGCCCTAAAGCTACTATGTAATAATTACATGTTCAGGATTTCGGTTGTACTATCATTATTATTATTTAATTAATGGCAATGACGTATTCATTCATTTGTCCGATTATTTTATATTTATGAATGATTCCATAAGATCAGTTACAACTAGACCTATTCTTGAGATATCAAGAATATATATAACGGGTTCATAGTTAGGCTGAATCTTTAAACCATTCATGGTCAGTGGATTATTAAGTGGATATTTATAATCCTGTTGAGACCGGTGTCTTCTTAACTTCACCATTAAGTATTAGATACTTAAGGGAATGATGAGTCACATGTCATTGGGTATTATGATGCCTGAGTTAGAATACAGGTGTTTGTATTAGACAAATTTACTAAACGTAACGCCTATGGAACGATTGGTGACATGGAAGCTTATAGCGTGGTCAATGTTTGAATAGATGTGTTTGTCAATTTAATGGTTGGAAGGCAGAACCATCCAATCCCACCCTCTGCCCTGATCCTCAATCTACTTTAGACTAGTGTGACTTACATTACGAAAGACCGCTTGTGGAGTTCGAAGGAAAAACCCGATTGAAGGCCAAATAGCAAATCCATACACAATCATCGCAGAACTCAAAGCGATCGAAGCGCTGATCCCCTTACCTACAACGCCATTATTGCAGATTCGAGCCTTGCATGGTTGTTTTGCAAGATCTCGCTTTCAGTTTGTAGAGTGGATCAGACGTGCTCAGCTCGATTCGTTGGTGCAGTCTCTTCATCATCTTATGATTTGAAACTCGATTCCTTCTCCACAAACAACTACCTTGTTGCTTGGTGAGCCCCTTCTTTCTGCTTTGTGTGCTCCTTCGCTTTTAAAATAACAAATTATGGCTTTTGGCTTAGGTTCATAGAAGTAAAGTAAGTTCTCCGATACATTACTTGAATATCTGATTGAACCATTAAAAATATTAGTGGCAACTCCTAAATAAAATTATTTATATGTTAAAAACTTAAACCTACATTTCCCAAGTTAAGTTTTGCCTTAACAATCTATTAGCCAAATTCTCAGGTGATCTACTTTTTCCTTTTTCCTATTTTGCTTGTGCCAGTCCAGTTTTACGTTTTTCTTTTTTTTTTTTTACTTGTCAATGTTGACTCTGTCAAAAGCCAACTATTACAGTAGTGGTGATAATTCATGATGTAGAATCTGAATAGGCACACACAAAGCTCCTCCACTTGTAATAGAATATGCGTGAACAAAGGACGTGTTTGATGATCATTAGGTAAGAAAGGGAGACGTGTTTGATGACTACTAGTTAAGAGAGGTAGCTGTCCGCCTTTCTTAACCTCTCATCAAACCCCGGTAGTTGCTCCCCTGCGAGGGCCACTTGCGATAGTCCTCAAGTGAGGTGCCCCACACGCCTCACACCCCTTGTTGTTTGGTGGATATTTTCTTCCCCCATCAGCCAAGAAATACAGGAGATGACATTACGGGATCTCTCATCCCCAAACGGATCTTCTGTCTATTTCTTCTCCCTTGTACTTTTTAGGGACTTGCTCAAATCCGAAAACTTGATTGGATAGTCTATTACAAGCGGAGGGGCTTTGTGTGACTCTATTCAACTTCTACTTCGTGAATTATCACCACTATGCATTATGTCAAAAACCAACCTTTACAGTAGTGGTGATAACTTACGAAGTAATGTCAAAAGCCAACCATTATAGTAATGGTGATAATTCACAAAAAAGAAGCTAAATAGACACAGACGAAGCTCCTCCAGTTGTAATAGACTATGTACATGAACCGGGGGCGTGTTTGATGATCATTAGTTAAGAAACGTTAAGTTCATATATCATTTCTTAACCTTCCATCAAACTACCTACAAGGGCTGCTTGCGATAGTCCTCAAGTGAGATGCCCTACTAGGTTTCTTTTATTTTAACATATCGATACCTGCACACCTTACACCCCTTCTTGGTTGGTGGATATTTTTATTCCCCACCAACCAGAGAATACAAAAGGTGACATTGTGAGGTCTCTCATTCAATGACAGATTTCTCACCTGTTTCTTCCCCCTTGAGCTTTTTAACGACCTGCTTAAGTTCAAAAACTTTATTGGATAGTCTATGACAAGCGAGGGAGCTTTGTGTGTCTATTCAACTTCTATTTCGTGAATTATCCCCACTACTGTAATGGTTGGCTTTTGACGTTACAGTAGTGGTGACTGAATAGACAAACCCAAAGCTCCACCACTTGTAATAGACTATGTACATGAACCGGGGGCATGTTTGATGATCATTAGTTAAGAAAAGTTAAGTTCATATATCCTTTCTTAACCTCCCATCAAACCCGGGTAGTTGCCCACTTGCGAGGGCCACACGCGGTAGTCCTCACATGAGGTGCCTTGCTCAGCTGCATTTATTATTTTAACGTGTCCGTAACTCCATGCCTCATACCCTTTGTTGGTTGGTGGATATTTTTTCCCACTACAGAATATGGGAGGTGATATAGTGGGCTCTCTTACCTTAGGACGGATCTCTGGTCTATTTTTTCATCCTTGAGCCTTTTAAACATATGCTCATGTCTGGAAACTTGATTGGATAGTTTATTACAAGGGAGGAGCTTTGTGTGTTTATTCAGCTTCTACTTCATGAATTATCACCTCTGCTGTAATGGTTGCCTTTTGAAATTGTCAACATTGACTAGTAGATAAAAAAATCGAGTTTCCCATCGTGCCCCCGTTATTCCTTTGCTGTCCCACTGCCATTAATTTTCTCTTTTTTTGCTTTGGAGGCCGTGCCTAGTACTTCCCCACAAGGAACCCACGCACGAGGAACCAGCGCACGAAGTTGCATCCTAGCAATCCTTTTTTTTTTCTTTTCTACCTGGCAAATTATTGTACGACGAGACATGAACTTTCAAGTATAAAAAGACATGGTTTTCCTCTTAATGTCGTTCAAACCAAATACGCATATAGCCTCTCGATCAAAGTTTCTACACCACGCATCAACAAGGCAAAAACCATGTCTTCTTCTTATTATCGTCAATGGACACCCGACGTATTCGTGAGTTTCAAAGACAAGGAGGTGGAGTCCTTCACATCGGCCCTCTTTGCACGGCTGAAGCGGGCAGGGATTGGCTGCAGAGACTCCAGCATAGGGGTCGATAAGCTCGACAAAGCAATCCGCCAGGCAAGGTTCGCCCTCGTCGTGTTCTCTGCGAACTATGTCTGCAGCAGTTGCCTGGACGAGCTGGTCAAGATCCTCTTTCGCAGAGGGAATTCCAAGTACCCCAGCCTCGTGGTTATTCCCATATTTCATGGCATGGACCCGGCCAAGGTTCCAAAAGCTCTCGACAGCTTCCATGGGAAGGAGAAACATGAGAAGAATAAAGAGTGGAGCCGTGCCCTAGCAGAGGTTGAGGGAATTTCGTGTTACGACTTGAAGAAAGACGCCAATGAGTACGTACCTGTGGTTCTCATTTCATATCGAAGCCTAGTATCGCAATCTGTGATTTTTCTTTTTTCCTGTTATTCCTTTGGTATGTCTGCTTTATAGATGGAATTTTGTGTGATCGACCGCATCGGTGTTCTTAAGGGGAACGGAGCGCAACTTTCCTGAAATTTCTCATTGCCATTTTTGAAAATTTACAAAAAAAGAAAATTATGTGACTTTACGTGTTAATTTTAAGATTTTAGGTGTAAAATAGGAATAATATAGAAAAATCGTTCAGATCTTCATTCTAATAGCAATTTTAATCGTGAATTTAGAAAATCTTGCACTTCCTAATCCTAAATTTTCAACTGTTAGGATTTGCTCCGGTGGCTACCTTTATGAGAAGAGGGAGGTGGAGAGTTATAATCCTTACCTTCTCAGAGGGTTGGGGTGGGGATAGTTTAATTTCAAGTGTGAGTTTTGACTCTCACGTTCTCTAAAAAAGTAAAGCAAAAGTTAGACAGTAAAAGTTAGAATAGGAGTCAAGTAGGACCGACCAAAAAATATTTGCCACATTAGTATTGCTCGAACGATTGATGATGACTGGCGTCCACATTGGTGCTAGCCGGCAAATGGATTGAATTGACTTAATTACAAAAAGTTTATGACTAAATTGGCCAAAAGAAGGTTTAGAACAGAATTGGAAAAATAGCAATACGTTTATGACTATTTTGCTAATTTTCTCGCTATAAACAAGCCAATATACTTATATTAAAATACACACAAATTCCTCAACTTACTATAATGCTTTATTACATTTAACTTTCCCCAAGTTCGTAACAAGCATTGTTAAAAAAATTGGGGAACAAAAATGAAAACTATAAAGTGAGAGAAATGCAAACAAGATAGATACTAGGTTTGAATTAGTTCAATCCAAAAAGTGTACAATAGGGTAAACTATTTTCTTCCGCTACGAGTTTCTTTTGAGCTTTCATACCTTTTGTAGACCAAATTTTGGAGTTTCATACTTAAATACATGATAACAAAGTAGAAATCGGGAAAAGTATCGACGAAGCACTCTTTTTTTACCTAATATTTACTGTTTTTCCAGCCTCAGTGAGAAATGTGTTGTTTCTTGGTATGCATGGTACGGCGCACCCTCCTCTGCCGCAGGATGAGTTTACTGTTGAAAGTAGAGCAATAGTTAATCACCATTTCTTAGTTACCCATGCCAATGTGTTGACTTAGTCAAGCTCGATCTTTTTTCTATTCATATTTCATATACCCACATAGAAATTAGCGTACAATGTTTGTCGTATGTCGTGTCTTGGGGTATAACGTGTATGTTTATGTTCATTTTGTCATACATATTGCTCATAATTTTTTTGTGCTAACACTTTACATCAGCGATGAATTGGTGCTCATTGACAAAATAGTCGAGCGCCTTGTCAATGAGATTTGGTCTCTGTATTCCCATAAGGTTTTTGGGCCTTTTGGAGACAGCGGTGCGACATCCTGGCATTATGATGAAAAAACTAGGAATGGTGTTGTCTGCGCGGAATTCATTAATACCCTTCCTTTTGACAAGGTTATATCTGGACTCTATCCTTTCCTCTTTTTCCGTTTCCACTTCAATGTCATAAGTTCATTTTTTCTAACTTAATCATAACATTAGTCGATCATGGAATCGGGAACATTGAGATTCTTAACGATTGCTTCACAAATGGACATGAAATTCTCGTACCAATGATACATGAGGATCAATATGATTGTTAGAAAACCAACTGGAAAAAGCAATAACTTCACCTCATTAAAATTCAAACCTTCAGCAAAGACAAACCTAGCCATAAAACAAAAGGCAAATTAACTTTTTATTTGCAAAATGAAATGTAATCAATCGATTGGAAATGTAATTTACAAGAATGATCAGTTCTCGATCTAGTTCCGTTCTCAAATTCTAGGACCAGGAACAGGATCGACCAGTCTGGAACCAAGAACCGGACCGTTCGACCGGTCCAATCCAACTCGATAGAACTGGTAATTTTGCTATTTTGGACCAAAAATAAAATGAAAAATGGGAGAAATTGGGAGGAATTAGGGTTTGCTTTTTAAGAAATTTAAAAATATATTATACACATCATCAATTGGTTTGGTCCAGTTAGTCCAGTCGGTCTGGTTCTTACCTTGGAATTAGGAACCGGACCAACCGACCACCAGATCTAAGAGTGGTAATCGGGAACTGGACCACCTCTTTGGGAATAGCCCAAAACCAACTGGTCCGGTTTGGTCCGAGCGGTTCCTGTTGCACACCCCTAATAATTTACACAAATCTCAGGATATATAACTTATTATGTAGATTCGAATCATATTTCATAAGAGATTTACCAATTTATTTTCCTTATGGAATGATGCAACATAGATTCGCTCACGTGGAATATGTCTTTTTTTGTGGCCTGTATGCAGGTTAAATTGAACAAGGATGAGGGCATAATTTCTTTTTCAGGATATTTCCAATGGTCAAAAAATAGTCTTAGAATCGAGGCCCTCACATTTCTAACGACCAAAGACAAAACGTTGCGCGTCGGACGGAATGTTGACGGGCGAGAGGCGGACTTCTCCGTACCGTTACCGCCATATGCTGGCAAAGTTATCGAGCTTTTCGGGAGCAAAAATGGGGATGGTGTTCTCACATCAATTGGAGCACGCGTCGAGCTAAAACGTCTGGAGATAACCCCGAGGTGTCCTGTCCTGTGGGGTTATTCGGGAGTAGAAGAGGGGTAAAATGGGATGATAATCAGCATAGCCCTGTAAAGGGAATCAAGGCAGTACACGATGGATGCATCCGATCGATCGCGTTTCTGTTTGACGATGGGAAATGGCGTTCACACGGCAGCGATAAAAAACCGCTTATGAAGGTATGTCCCCATACACATATATGCTTTGTAAAATCCTTAGGAAACATTTCGATAAAAAAAGAGAAAATATTTCCTTAGGAAAGTTGCATTACATCCATTAGCGGGGGACTTTTGTGAGGCTTATTAAATAATGAGTCTGTTGGTTATATCTATTGTCGCAGTTTATCATACATGATCCAGATGAGTACCTGTCTTCAATATCCGGATATCATACTTACGATGGCATTACATCTCTCACGTTTTTGACTAGCAAAAAAAGCACTGTAACTATTGGTGATGAAAAGGGAACCTACTTCTCATCACCCAAAACGGGTTACAAGATTGTTGGCTTTTACGGGTGGAGTAATGAAAATCTTCTTTATGGAATTGGAGCATATTTTAAACCGATCCCGGATCTTTACCCAGTTAAATCAATCGGGCCATTTGGAGGAATTGCTTGGGATGATGGGAAATTCAATGGTGTGAAGAAAATTCACATATGTAACAAGAATGGTATCCGTTACATTAAGATTGTGTATGACAATAATGGAAAGGAACGCCCAATTATTCACGGTGACTACACCAGAGAATTCTCCAACAACGAAGACACGGTTAGTGCTTTTTTTCTAATCCCTTTAGATTTATCTCATCGGCCGAGACGATTAGGTATATGTCAGTTCATGTGATTTAGTAAATTAAATTCGGCAAATAGTTCTTGTCTACATCACTTGTCCAACTTTAAGAGATATTTTTGACATTGCGCAGGTTGACTTGAAATATCCACAAGAGTACTTGACATCGATCTCTGGTTACATGCAAGATGATGGTTCTATCGAGTCACTCATATTTCACAGTAATAGAAGAATAATACACTTTGGCCGACTTAAGGGGAAGTACTTTGGGTATCCATCCAACAAAAGCAGAATCATTGGCTTTTATGGAACATTTGGCAAGACTCTCAATTCCATAGGAGTGTACGCGGAGCCGATACCGGACTGGAAACCTGACATTAATGAACCCTTTTCTAGCATGTTTCCAGGCTCTGACATGATTGATTGGGACGATGGAGAGCATTCTAATGTGGTAGGATACCGTGTGACCGAGTTTAGGAAAAGCGAGGAAAGCCCAAAAATTGAGTCCATCACTTTTATGTACGAAAACAATGGCTCCTTGATCGAAGGCTCTCGACATGGAGGAGGAGACCCGTCTTCCGGCGATTGGGTTAGTCCATATATCTCAATTCCTCTCTCTCTGTCCTTTTCCTCTTTCGTCTCTTTCCTTTATACATGTTGCTTTTCATAATGTTGGGAGCTTCATGTAGCACGGGTTTCTTTTGATCGTAGACCGAGGCACTCATTTCGGTGTCCTATATCTTTGAGTTTATGGTCCGAACCTTCATCTGTTCTCACAAGTACAACATGTCTCGCTCTGCCATTCTTGCAGGTCATGCTGGATTATCCCAGGGAGCGCCTAGATCGGATAAGGGGTTCTTGTCGCGTAGAAGATGGTGAAACTATCATCCACGACCTGCAAATAGTTACCACATATATTAACCAGCCATGTACCAACTGGACGTACGCAGGGAGAGGAAAGCGAGACTCGGACTCAGAGTCAAAGTCAAAGAGAAAGTCAAAGTCACAGTCAAAGCGAAAGTCAGAGCCAGAGTCAGAGAGAGAATGGCCAAAGCAATTTACTATCCCCGGAAAATCAGATGAAGGCAGGAGGATCGTTCGCTTTTTCGGCAAGGCGAAAACATGCCTTAATTCTATTGGAGCGTATTTGGAACCATAAGAAAATTAAACATCCTCCATCCCGCAAGCTCTTGTTCTCCCCCTCTTTGGGTTGTGCTTAATAATCTTCTTCTTTATTTCTCTTTTAAGATAACGATGAAATAATTCCCGGTTCGTGATGACGTCGATTGTTGGTTTCTCGATTTGGTTGTTGGTGTTCCAGTGAAAGTTGCAAGCATTTAATGAAGAAGAGCTACTGAAGCATGAAGACGAAGAATGCCAACAAAGGTCATCGAAGAGTTCTCCACGGATTGGCTACGCTTGTCTTTCAAATGCATTTATCGTATTGGCCCTGTTTGTGCGCTTTTGTTGTGGACTTTCTTGTTTATCTTCGTTTGATGTCGTTGGACATTTTGTGCTAAGCTGTGTGCGTCCAGCCACTAGAAAAAGTCGCGAACTTCAGATTTGTGGGCACACCCTCGAAGCAACAACATTTGCATTCCAATAAAAAAAGTTCCCCATGGTCTTTTATTTGCGCTCTTGTTCGAAATTTGGAAAGTTATTATATTCTTCTGGTCACAACGGTTTCACTAATTTGATGAGTAACTATTGTTGATAAAACTCCTATCAGGTTTTGAAGTTGACAAAACTTTCATACTCTTGTTCTTATTCAAAAGGATACTAGACTTATATGCTATATCATAGAATGTTGTTAAAGTCTATTTTACTCCAGATTCTTTTTCACTCGAGAAGATCCAAATTGAACCTATTGAGAATTACTGATTCCCTAAAACGGATTCGACACTAAATCGAACCTTTAAAATGAATGCGGAAGACGAGCCTAAGAATAACATGTATCACCAATCAAAGACACATCATGGAATCGAGCGTACCTTATTGTCCATAGATTAAACACCATTGTTGAAGATCGAGGAAGAATTTGATCCCGGTCTACCGAGGAGCGTACTGTTGCTATTAGGGGAGAAAAAACTTGAAAAGATGTACTTTTCTTTTCCTTTGGAGCGTTCTTTTTGTCTTACGTTGTCTGGAGGGGGAGAGAGTGTCTTCACGTACGTACACTAAAAGGTACGTTCATTTTCTTTTTATCTTTCCCTCGAAGCGTCTCCTCCAAAGGACGCAACCCCTCAACGTAACATCTATCCCAAAAGACATAACCCCTCAACGCATCCTTTCATATTGCAACCACTCCTCCATCGGTCCTTATCTTGCGGGCTGGGCTTTTAGGCCCAACATGGGCAAACGGGCCCACTTAGGCCCATCAGCAAATAAAACCATAATCTCCCACTCGCACATGGTGGGCTAAATAAAATCCTTTTTACCTCTCTGCAACATTCATACGAATGAATAATCTGTGCAACTAGCATATTTTGAGAGCTCGTTGCTATACATCTGTTAGAAATATATAGCAGCTCATAATGGGCATCACACTTTGAGTAGATTTAGTATGCAGTACCCTGAATCGATTGACCACATTTATATCTCTCTTGATCTCCTTTTAAATAATGAAATATTGTATTCACAATTACAATTATCCCAAAAACAGTCATAATTGGTCGACCAGTGAATACAAAACTAATATGTGATTCTCCAAATTCAATCTTCCTCTTTTCTTCAAACTCCCAATTTCAGTTCAGCTTGCTTTTCTAGAAATGTCCCATTAGATCGAATCAATTTATGATCATTGGCAACATCCTAAGATAGCAAACACAAAATAGAAATCTTAAGAATAAGTAAGAGTCATGAGAGCACTAAATTGATGAACTCTTTTTCTCAAGAGTCTTACACGACATAAAAGTTGAGATCAAACCTTTGCCACTCTAATTGGTCGTCTCATGCATACATAGTATGAAATATGTATTACGATATTTAATTCCTTTCCCATGGAGTGTATATTTACACTACCAATATCGTTTAGATGATAGTTCAAACATACATAATGTCTAACTTGAGTTTACATATCTACTCATTCACAGAATTCATTAGAACTCACATCTGGCATGATAGACAGATAAAGTAAAATATGTGGGCTATTTTACTTTCGGACATGGTAAATATTATGTCATCATCTTAACACTCAATTAAGGTGACTTATGTATTTTAAGCTTGAGCTCTCAATTATCACTTAGATAATAAACTTAAAAACCATCTCATCTCTATTTATCACACAAGTAAATAAAGGCGATTACTGTGTGAGTGGGCTAATCTCTTATTTGTCCGACATACTTTCTTAATTTAATATAATGCACTAAGCATTAAGATGCATAAACGTCAAACAAAGATTCATAAACATTAATAATGAAAACATAATTTATCAAATGTGAACACATCAAGGAAATTACAATATTTAGTACATCAGCCTCTACACAGTCCTAGAGATTTTACATGACCACAAAACACATCTATAAGTATTGGCTTTGTCATATAATCTACTACCATTCTATGTGTAGGTATGTACTGTAAGTTCACATCTTTTCGTGCAACCATATCCTTGACAAAATTATACTTGGTATCTATATATTTGGTCTTGCCATGATATTTTGGATCTTTGGTGTACGCTATAGCTGCTTGGCTATCACAATTAACTAATAATGGATTTGCAGCATACTCAATAACACATAAATGATCCAAAAATCTCTTAAGCCAAATACCTTCTTGTACTGCTGCTGATAATGCCACGAACTCAGCTTCCATCATGGACAAGACTATACATGTTTGTTTCTTACTGCTCCAACATATGGCGCCATTATTTAGTAAGAAAACAAATCCATATGTAGATTTTCTTTTATCTAAATCTCCTCCCAATCAGCATCGAATAGCCTTCGAGTCGTAGATCATTTCCTTGATAACTCGCCGTATAATCAGCAGTTCCCTTTAGATACCTTAATATTCTCTTAATGGCTTTCCAATTTGCTTGACCTAGATTAGATTGGTATCTACTCACCATTCCAACTGCAAAACATATGTCAGGTCTTGTACACATCATAGCGTACATCAAGCTCCCAACGGTACTAGCATAAGGAACATGTTTCATTTGTTCCTTCTCTTGTAGAGTCCTTGGACACATTCTATGGCTCAATCTTTCACCTTTTGCAATAGGAGCATCAATGGGTTTACAATCTTGCATACGGAGTCATTCAAAAACATTATTTATATATGTTTCTTGCAAAAAAGATAATGATCTCTTCGAACGATCTCTTGAAATCTTAACTCCAAGGATGTATGCAGCCTCACTCATATCTGTCATCTCAAAGTTGAAAGATAGCCAACTTTTGACAATATTAACAAACTCCTTATTGCTTCTGGCAATTAGTATATCATCAACATATAATGATATAATCATAAATTGATATTTTGATCTTTTGATATATACACAATGATCCTCATCAATCATTGTAAAATCATATGTCATTATGGCATTATGAAAATGTATATACTATTATCTAGATGCCTGCTTAATGCCATATATCGATCTCAAAAGTCGACATACCTTTTGTTCTTGACCTTTCATAATGAAACCATTAGGTTGTTCCATACAAATTTCTTCGTCTAATTCTCCATTGAGAAAAGCGGTCTTTACATCTATTTGATGTAACTCAAGATCCATGCTTACTACTATTACCAGAATAATGTGAATCAAGGTAAATCTCACGATAGGAGAAAAAGTTTCCTCATAATCAATTCATTCATATTGATTATACTACTTCGCCACAAGGCGAGCCTTATGCCTTTCTATTAAGCCATCAGCTTTACGCTTAATTTTGAGAACCCATTTGTTCCTAATGGCTTTGCGTCCTTTAGAAAGATCAACCAGTTCCCAAACATGGTTTGACTTCATTGACTCCATCTCTTCTTCCATTGCATACATCAATTTTTCCTTATTAAGGCAACTTAGAGCCTCATTTACATTCCTTGGCTCATCTTCATCTTTTGGAGCAACCATGAAAGTTTCCCCTTCAATGTCAAAACATCGGTAGGGAATACTTTTGTGACTTGTTCGCCATATAGGAGATTGTACACTTTATACATCATTCCTCGTCATGATTTCACTCGGATTAGATAATGACGATATAATCTCATCATGCGGTTGTAATTGAGAGTGAGTTGAATTAAATCCATCACTTCTCATGTTACTCTCACTTGGATGAACTCCATTAAGTTCATTATCTTGATCCAAGATTTCAAATAGGGAGCAATCCTCACCTATTTCGCCCTTCTTAGGAAATTCATTATCTAGGAATGTGATATCCCATGATTCGAATTCAGTTATACTTCCACTTTCTTGCTTACCTATGAACACATACCCTTTCGAGTGTTCAGAGTATCTTATGAAAATACTCTTCTTTCCTTTAGGATCCAATTTTCCAAACTTGTGAAAGGGCTCATGAGTATAGGCAGCACAATCCCATGGCTTAAGGGAACTTAAGTTCGATTTTTGCCTATCCATAACTCATATGGAGTGGAAGTAACTGATTTGAAAAGCGCTCGGTTAATAACGCATCACTCCAAAAAGTGATAGGTAAGTTAGCATGTGCCATCATGAACCTAACCATTTCCAATAGGATTCTGTTCTTTCTTTCCGCCACACCATTTTGTTAAGGAGTATATAGAATAGACAACTGTTTTTCTATTCCTATTTCTTCACATAATTTCTAAACTCATCAGATAAATATTCTCGACCTCAATCGAATCGCAATACTTTTATTTTTTTTGTCTAATTGATTTTCTACCAAGTTCATAAACTTTTGAAGCAACTCAATACTTCAGATTTATGAGAAATCAAATAGACATATTCGAGTCGAGTATAATCATTAATAAATGTGATGAAATAAACAGCCCCATGCCTTTCTCTCACATTCATCGGACCACAGACGTTAGAATGGATTAATTGCAAAGGAAATTCAGCTCTTGTCCTTTTTCCAAATGGTTTTGTTGTCATTTTCCCTATTAGGCAATGCTCACATATGAAAAATCGATTTTTTCAATATTGCCTAACAAGCCCTTTTTGGCTAGTCTATTCATACATTTTTGGCCAATATGATCAAATCTAGCATGCCACACACTCACATCATTATCATATGAATTAAGAGACGTGAAAAGGGAATAACAAATATTGGCATTACTATAGTCAACATTTAATACAATAAAACCATATAGAAAATAACCACAACCATAGTAATTTGTATCCAAATACAAATCTACATCACTATTATGGAAGTTCATATTAAAACCAATTTTGACCAACACTAAAACAGACACTAAATTCCTACGAATCTCCGGAGCATACAACACATCATGTAGAAACAAAGTGCATCCACCACGCATGTTCAATTGACATATGTCAATTCCTCTTACTTCTGCTTTGGAGTTGTTTCCTAGATAAATCCACTTAGTTCTAGTAGGTACTTGTCAAAATTCCACGAAAGATTCTCTATCCTTTGCTACATGGTCTGTCGCTCCTGAATCTATAGTCCATAAAGGATTAGATTCAGGTAAGTATACAAAACTTGACACATTAGCAAAGTTCTTAAGAGTACAAGGGGTGACTACATTTTTTGGCTCTCAGCAGTTGCGAGCATAGTGACCCTTCTAATGACAGTTGTAACACTTCACCCTTAAAATACTCTTCACTCAATGACATTTTCCTCTCTTATGTTGGTTGACTTTTGGTTTCTTGCAAGAAGGACTTGATCCCTTGCATTTCCACATATTGAACGAATCAATGCGCTTGCGCTTAGAGCTCGAAGCCCCTTTTGAGCTGAAAGCAACACAACAGATATCCGTATCCCGCTCAAATGTCTTGAGGCGATCCTCTACCAGCTCAAGGTGGCGCATAGCACCCTCAAGTTCTTCCATAACATGGTCAAGATCTTCTAATGCTTTTTGCCTTTCAAACACATATTAAATTTTCATATTCAATATTTCACAATTCTTGCCGTTCATTTTGTCTTCTTTGTTCAAATCAACAATTATGTTCTCAGTTGCTGAAACCATCAATCTGAACATATCGACACATATGTACGAATTATTAATGCTTATCATTTATGCATCCATTTTATACAGACCCATCATATTAATGAATAATTTCAAGTAAGATTTCGGAATCAAAAGGTCACTATGTTTCCAATCATCATCCAAAAAATCCTAACTTAAAACTATCATTTTTTTTTGTGACCCAGGGAACCTCCGTGCGACGCTTTGTGGTGGAGTAAACCCCGGGTGACCGGGCCACCACCAGACCCAACCACAGGTGAATCGCACAGCTTGCACTCAAGCATCGACCACGCGGGGTTTCGAACTCCTCCCCCGGAGGTGGGGTACTAAGCTCGAAACCATCGCGGCCACCGCGGGCGGTGGTAACTTAAAACTATCATTAATATAATCTTCTATGCAAAATAAGTTCAACAAAGTCACTAAAACTTTCTTGAACTTTCCACATTGTAAATTAACATACTAATTTACAACAATAAATAACATTGAACTATGAATAATTAAACATGTCTATTACACTAAGTAATATATCTATAGAAAAATATCAACACAGAAAGAGATATTAACACATAAAAACATCTCAGACTAATCTAAAAAATAAATAGGGAAAGTCTTTTCTAATCTACCAGTAAAATTCTCTAAGAATTTGGAAGGCTCATTGGCCAACTATGGAAAAACTTTTGAAGAGCTCTCATGCCACCTCTAAGGCATATTCACTGCGCCATGTGGCACTCATCCCAAGGGTTGAAGTTTTGGTTAACTCAATCCTATAATATTCTCTTACAAAAGCTACCGAAAGCCTCCTATAATCCGGGACCACGTTGACCTCCCATAGGCGATCTAACACTGCTTGCCACTCAGGTGGAAGAGTGTTCATTAAGTCCAGCACCTTCTCAAAATCTGGCATAGGATAACCATTCCAGATGATTTCTTGTATCATCTGATTGACCCTGACCATGTGTGATACCACATCACCATCATTCCACCGATAATTAGCTAACTCTGTCATTAGCCCTTTAAGTCTTGCATTTTCCTCCTCCGTTCTCGGAAATGTAGGTATACGTGCATAACGCATTATAGTTTCTGCAGCAAATGCAAAACAAAAATGGATTACTTATCATCCACAATGAACAAAAGGGAAAATACATAATTTTACATGTTTCGTGCAACAAATACAAAAAGAAAAAAAGGATTACTTATAATCCATAATGAAAAAATTGGAAAATACAAACTTTTCCTTTTTTTTTTTTTTTTTTTTTGCCGGTCAACGCCGATCAACGGTGGTCAACGCCGGTCAACGGGGTCAACGGTGGTCAACAGCGTGTCAATGGAGGTCAACTCCAGTCAACGGTTTGATCAGGTCGAGTCAACACGTCACCGAGATCGGTCAATAGTCAACGGGCGTCAAGTCGGACCGGATGGCTGGGTCGGACTAGTCAAACCGATTGGATGAGCTAACCGGCACGTGCCATATGCGTGCCGGTTGACGTCACGATGACGTCACCGGGTGCTTGTGCGGCACGCGCCACCACCGCGCATGTGCATCGCACGCGCCTTCAGCTGAAATGGCACGTGCATCGTACACGCCTACGGGGGACCAAATCGACGAGTGCGATGACCCCTGTTCGTTCCGGCCGCAGGTGGCGGCGCGTCTAGCGGTCCCTGGCGGCGATCTGCCACTCGTTTTTCTCATATCGACGAGGGCTTCGATCCTTTGCTTTCAGAAAAAAATTTCGACTTACAGAAAATTTAAAAAAAAACATGGTGAACAGTGTACGAGTGTCGGGATTGTCCATCCCTGATCGGCCAGTAGCAGTGTTTAACGAAAATTCAATCAAAAATTGATTCATTAAGATGAAAAAGGTTGGGAAAACATGAAACCTAGCTCGCTACCAATGTTGGGAATTACTGATTCCCTAAAATGGATTCGACACTAAATCGAACCCCTAAAATGAATGCAGAAGACGAGCCCAAGAATAACATGTATTACCGATCGAAGACACACCATGGAATCGAGTGTATCTTATTGTCCACAGATTAAACACCAATGTTGAAGATCAAGGAAGAATTTGATCTCGATCTGCTGAGGAGAGTATTGTTGCTATTAAGGGAGAGAAACTTGAAAAACGCACTTTTCTTTTCCTTTGGAGCGTTCTTTTTGTCTTACATTGTCGGGAGGGGGAGAGAGCATCTTCACATATGTACACCAAAAGGTACGTTCTTTTTCTTTTTATCTTTCCCTCGAAGCGTCTCCTCCAAAGGATGCAACCTCTCAACGTAACATCAATCCCAAAAGACATAACCCTCAACGCATCCTTTCACATTACAACCGCTCCTCCATGGGCCCTTATCTTGCGGGCCGGGCTTTTAGGCTAAACATGGGTGGACGGGTGCACTTAGGCCCATCAGCATACAAATAAAACCATCGAACCCAAATCAAGAACAAAGATTTAATCGGACTCGAGATTATTGATCTTTCAACAAGAATTCAATATGTATAAGATTTATCCTCAATATCTGGCTTTCGGCGAAGAATCTCACTTACCATTTCAAAATATATTGATGAAATCAATCTCGAAGACAAGTTCCTTTTTGGGAAGTATCTACTTATGGAAACCTAAATTCGATTGTATAGACGACTAGAATCATTGGATTTTCACCTCAATCTTCAAACGGCTACAAGATTTCCTTATTCTTCATTGATAGTGCTTACAAATTGTATTCGGGAGAGAAAAACACAAGTGGAGTGACTTAGTGAGAGAAAATGAAATTCTTCACTAAGTGTTTGTACTCAAATCGTTGTACTTCTCTGTTGATTCCTTAGTGAAATTCAACTAAAAGGTTGTCAACATGGGAGAATGGACTTAGACTTGATCTAAGCCGAAATACTATAAATCCCGTGTCCAATTTTCTCTTCCTTGAACTCTTTTGATTTGTTTGTTGCAATATTTTTCTAAGTTCTGCTAATTTCAAAACCATCTTATTTGAGTTTGAACCTATATCGAAGTTTGGTGTCAGCTAGACTTTGTTTGAAAAAATAACTTTTACTGCTTTTATTGGCTTAATTTATTTTTAAATCTAACTCTTTCAATTGGTATCGAGCTGTGTGCTTATCTTATTGAAGTGTTTTTACTTATAAGCTAAAGATCTTATATGACTAGTATCTTGGCTCCAAGATTAGTTGAAGGACAAAGAGTAATACCAGACCACCCTACTTTAATGGAAAAGACAATGTGTGGAAGAATAAAATGAACACGTTGCTAAGATCTAGACATCCTTTGGAATGGGATGTTGTTGAAAGAGGAATTAATCCAAAAGTAGCATCAGCTTTAGACAAAGTAAAAGATGTGATAGATAAAGATGCTGAGGAATCCATTCAACAAAAATTACTAAGAAACATGCTTTGATGCTAAAGCTGTTTATTCTTTATATTGTGCTTTGTCTTCTACTGAATATAACAAAATCTCTTCATGTGAAATAGCTAAAGAAGTCTAGGATAGGCTTCACATCACTTATAAAGGAATTGATCGTGTAAAGGAGACAAATATAAACATTCTACTTGGACAATATGAGTCCTTGTAATGAAGCTTGAAGAGTCTATTGGTGATATGTTCAGTCACTTTATGAAAATTGTAAATGGATTGGCTTATCAAGGTAAACCAATTTCTACTCCAATTAAGGTAAACAAATTACTACGAGGGCTGTCAAAGGACTGGAACCATGTGAAGACTTCAAATAAGGAGACTCAAAGGATCATGCCTCTTTCGTTGACGAGTTGATAGGCACTCTTCAATCGTATGAAGTGGAATAGGTCAATGATGAAGAGGATCCAAAAGGTAAAAAGTCAACTACACTTAAGTCTAATGCTAATTCTGATGACATAGATACAAACGATGACATGGATGACGAGGAGCTGGCCCTTATGATAAAGAAATTTAGAAAATTGAATAGAAAATGAAGAAGATTGAACTGGAAGAAGCAAATCAAGCAAAATTCCTATAAGAGATTGATGGAAGATGTTGAAACGAGCAAATATGTAATATGTTTCGAGTGCAAGAAGAAAGGACACATTAAGCCTAACTATCCCTTGCTAAAAGAAGAAGGGGAAGTATGAAAAGTACAAGAAAACTCTTAAAGCAGAAACTTGGAGTGACACCGAATGTGAGGAAAGTGAAGAGGAATTTGCAAATATCCGTCCGATGGCTCACTCGTAATCAGACTCAAAATTAGGCTCATAATCAAATTCAGACATAGACTTAGATTTTGATAAGGAAATCGAGATAAGTTACTTAGAAATTCTTGTTAAAATTTCTAAGTATATAGATAAACTTGGCCTCAACATCAAATCTTCTCTTAAAAGGATTTTCGAACTAAAGAAGGAAAATTCAAAGCTCGGGCAACATGATAACTCCCCTTAAAGAAAAGTTTGAGAGTCTGAAAAATGATTTTGATGGTTTGAAAGTAATGCCGATTCTCTTTCCAAAAGAAAATGAATGTTTGAAAAGGAGATTTCATATATTTCTAAAAAGTTTTCCAAAGGACCATAAAAGTTAGAGAAAATTCTTTCAACTCAAATATCCTATTTTAACAAATTTGGTTTGGGTATGAATAATGAAACTACTTCTTTGATCGATTTTCCCAAAGTGAAGGAAATACTTAGACAAAGACCTCCAAGTCTTTTTTAAAAAAATCATTTTCAAAATTTTTTTGTAAAACCTATCAGCTGGAATGCTCTTAAATATTCTAAGTGTAATAGCTTAGAACATTTTGAGAATGAATGTTCTAAAGTTTGGAAACTTGTCAAGAAAGATTGAGCAAAGGAAGTTTTTAAAACTAACTTTCCTGAATCCAAGAAAATTTGGGCACCAAAGAAAGTTTGAGATATCCATTTGACCGCTGGTCATTATTAAAAGAAAAACCAAATGGTACTTGGACAAAGTGGTTGTTCTAAGCATATGACGAGAGATTAAAGCTGTTTCATCAAACTAGAAAAACAAAAAAGAGGAACTGCCTCTTTTGGTGGGAACAACAAAGGAAAAATTATCGAACATGGAATAGTGAAGATTGGAAGTTCAATCATCAACAATGTTTCATTGGTAAAATGGTTAAATTATAATATTTTGAGCATAAGTCAACTATGTGATAGAGGATTCAGAGTCAATTTTCAGGAAAATGTTTGCTCTACGATCAGTCAAGATTTATCTCAATCCTTATCTGGATGAAGATGTCACAACCCCGAATCTATCTCTAAGGTCACGAGCGACAAGAGTTATTTTTGTGACGTCTCAAGCGCGCTGCTATCCCAATTCTTTTTATCTTGTTATCATGCACATGCGGAAACGTGAATAAACAACTCCCTGAACAAACAATAGTTGGAAGATTGGGACATACATCACACAGAACACACTAATTAATATTATAATAAGACTTTTACAAGCCATTTCTCTGTGATAGCCTAAATTTTCATATTTCGTTTTCAATTAAATAAATCGGGCCTTTTGTCGATGCGCCAATAGTGCTATTCTCTGAGCTGATTACTCACGAGATAACCGGACTATCTGGAAAAACAATTAAGGAATCTAAATGCAATAGACTTGAGAATTCGACCAGGAATCGATTGCTCGACCGTGTTGGTTTGCAAGGTTCATTATGGCATTGTTAGGAATCAATCAAAGATCGGAGATAGGTCAATTTGATTGAGATATGTGATCAGGGTGTGGGTGATTCCCCCTAATTGCAAAATACTCGTCGATCGGTACTAGATCGATTTTTCTATCGTTCTGGTACCTGGTGCCCGTAATTGAAATCTCAAGATTTTCGCGACAACCGATGGTAGCCCATGTGTCGAAGATGTACACTGTGACTCGAGATAAATCAATCACGGGTCAATTGCACTAGAAAATTCCTAAAAGTTACTCGGTAGACTAGGTCGCGCTAAAAGTGCACTGGATTGAAATTAACTGTGAATTTGAAGCCGATTTCACAAATTGAAAGTTCTATGGAGTCACGAGTTGTTTTAGGAACGTCCACTCATCCTCCAAATTTTTTTCGGAGATTTTGAGATTTTTACAGAAAATCATTTTGGACGTTGTGGAAAATTAACAAAAATTTGGATGGGCTCAATTAAAG
Organism: Eucalyptus coolabah; assembly: GCA_014182585.1. Classification (NCBI taxonomy): domain Eukaryota; kingdom Viridiplantae; phylum Streptophyta; class Magnoliopsida; order Myrtales; family Myrtaceae; genus Eucalyptus; species Eucalyptus coolabah. The sequence continues at coordinate 127,010 of JABKBN010000018.1, forward strand.
GAAATTTGGACTTCCAAGCCAAGCCTTTGAATGTTAGGAACTTACAGATAACTACTCGGGATTTTTCTACAGCGAAATTGGACCTTGATTTGGGTAATTGGAGAGAAAATTGAAGTTTATGTGATGAAATTCAGAGCATTGGTTGGGGATGCATGATTTGCATTAAAATTGGTTTCTTATGGACTCAGATTTGTTGGAAAGTATTAGGGGGGGACAATGCATTTAATTAAGTGGATGGGTATGTTGACTTTAAGCCCTTCATCCCTATCTTCTTCACACTTTTGCTTCACCGAAGACTCCATCTATTTTGGCCCCTCCTGCATTCATTTTGCTTCTTCACCAAACCACCGAAACCCCCCTCAGCCTCTGCCGCATGTTTTTCGGTCAATCGGTGAAGCTTCCTTGATTTTCTTTTGATAGCAATAGCCCACGCGTCTTTACCACCGAAAATTTTCTTGCCCGCGCATCCTTCAGCCCATGCCATCATCATCATCATCATCAACTCCTTTGATTTTCGCCCGTCGAAGCAGCTTCCACCTTCACTCATCTCTCTCTGCCGCCCCACCATCTTATGTCGTGTTTGCTCGCCAACTCGTTCATCCCCTCGGTCCGCTGTCATGAAGACCCAGCAGCGTCCTCGCTCCACCGCTGAGTCTTCATTTCCTTCGATCAAAGCCCCCACGCATCCAAGTTTGGAGAAGGTATCAGCAGCTTCGGTCTTCACGTCTGTAGCTCGCGCGTTCTCCTTCGCCCAGCAGCAACGACGTCCGCGTGTCTCTCTCCTTCGGCCCGTGAACTTCAACGCCACTAGCCTGCTTCCATTTCTCTGTTCGTGGCCTAGCTCGCGTGAAGTCAAGCCCACGATTAGCTCCGCAACTTTAGCAACCTAGCAGCTCACGCAATCACGCACGGGCCCAGCATCCAGCCCAGCGAATTTTCCAAGCCCAGCAGTTGGGCTATTTGAAGCCCACAAAAATTGTAGTAGCCTGATTCAGTGAAGCTCGTTTAGTTCAGTCCATTTTCAGTAGGCCCAAGCCCAAGTCTAAGCCTAGAAATTTTTGCGGGCTTGCAAAGTTTCTTGGCCCGGTCCGAGTGTTTGCCAACACTGCCGAAAATTTGGATTTCGGCCGCTGTCGTGCCGCTGTCGCGGTGTTCCGGTCTCCGCATTTAACAAGTGAGTTTTACTCACTAATCCTCTCTTAGTATGTTAATCATGTTTAAGGGTTGATTATATTAAATTAAGCATGTTTAGGTGGATAGATCAGATTAGATTAGTTAATTTAATTATTTGCCGATGCATGTTAGCTAGTTAGTTAGTGCCATTAGCGAGTATACATGTTCTATTATTTATTTAACAAACCTTGGAATTTTTCTGGGTCTGTTTCGGTATCCAACTACGCATTATGGGCCTAAGCTGGATTTATTGGTATTTTTATATTAATTTCCATAATTATTTAATTATTTCTTAATTTTCCGGAAATTAGGCTGGGATAGCTGACGATCGAAATTTTACGTTGGTTATTGTGGTGCAGTCTATTTATTTAATTGAGCACTGGTTTGTGAAAAATGAGTGAAGTGGTGATCATGGGGAAATTATCCCAAAATTGGATAATGTTAGTATTTGAGTGGAAATATAACCATGAAAGGTTGTGAGTAAACTTAGAGAGCCGCCAAAGTATGGCTGTGTTAGTTGGGCCAAGATTCGCCATCGAATTGGAATCGGTCGTGCCCAATCGGGCTGTGATTTGTTACCTATTAAAGGTCGTGCCCACTTGGCCATGATTCACCACCTGATAGAGGTCATGCCTAATATGGCCATGATCTGCCACCTAATAAAGGTTGCATCCACTGAGCCATGATTACCATTTAAAGATATGTTGTGTCATTTGGACCATGAATTATAGCTTAGGATTGAATATATCCTACTCGTTGAGCCGAGAGTAAGATTTGAGATGGAATACTTATGATGACTAGAGAGTCGGTTTGATGACATGTAATCGATCGAGTCAATTGATCAATGATTCGATCGATTGAATTGAGTGGACAATGTACTTGCCAAAAGTATTTATGAATTGAACTAACTTGTAGGAAGGAACTGAGGCCAAGGTAAGCCCTCTGACTCGTGGTTGTGCTTAGGCAGCTCCTGGGACACATTTTCTTCCTAATTGAGTCTTAGGGGGTAGAACTCGCTGAGACGTTGTCTCACTGGTTATTGTATAATCATTTTCAAGTCCATAGATGATGTTGGTGGAGGACCAGAAGTCCCGAAGTTTGGGGGAGTGAAGGAAACAGAATCGGCAAATCTGTCTGACTCATTAGTCATAAGACAATCCCTTTTTAATTAAGCCAATATTTTTGTAAGTGACATGATGTTGTAAATAAACCCGTGTGTTTATAAAATGTTTGTTTTGATTTGAAAAATTGGTCATACTTTCCTATTCAATTATTTTATTGTCTAGGGATTATTTATATGCTTCCGCATGCGTATTAAAATGAATGGGTTGGCGATGCGTTCTAAGATGTAGCTATTAATCGACCAGTTAAGGGATGGGTGCGTGCTCGAGGATCGAGGCGTGACATCCCCTTTTTGTGGTATCAGAGCAATGGTTAGGAATTGAAGTGATAAGGTACGATGGATATAGGATAGAAAGTAGGAAGGCATTTAAACTCATGTCTGGATGATGTCAATGGTACTTGACTAATAAAATAGTTTGCTGTGTGTGAATCGCTCATCTTTTAATCTAGTGTGGATTTGGAAGATAGGTATCAGTATAGACTAAGCCATGAGCAAGCCAGAGCAGAGAACTCCGAGTAAGCGAGTATTTGGACTTTCATCTTGGGTTAGAATGCTGACTAGGTCGGTATCCAAAGCTGAGGTAGGGCATAGGCACAGGCTAGTGCCAGTGGAGTAACACCACCTCCTATTGGTGCGGGGATAGCAACCCCAGGCGAGTAAGGTACTATAGGGATCAACCGGGTCTTGGATGCCATGAGAGAGTTAATGAGACAGTAGGCTTGGGATCAAGCTGCTGCTTTTACTGCTGTTGTTGCAGCCGTTACTCAAGCCATCGCTACTACTGCTGTTGCCGCTACTACAGAGGCTGCCCCCACGGCAGCACCTGTCGCTACACTTGCCCCTGCAGCTGTTAAAGGTCCGCCAGGAATCGTGGTCGCTAGGAGACCAATTCATAAGCTGGTGGAATAATTTTTAAAATTGAACCCACCTCAATTCACCGGGGCAGGAGACCTCGAAATGTTTGCTTCATGGGTTCAAAAGTTGCAGAAAGCTTTTGCACTGCTGATGCGCAATGAAACTGAAAAATAGTCATAGCAATTTATCAATTGGAGGGAGTTGCAAATACTTGGTGGAGGACTATCCAAAGAGCAATATTTCTAGAAGGTCTCATCTTAGAGTGGAACGCCTTCCTAGAGGCCTTTAATGGCAAATATTTCTCAGAGATTACCAGAGAGGTGAAGATGGCAGAGTTTCAACGTCTTCGCCAAGTTCCCTAACTGTCGACCAATATGAGGCGAAGTTTGCTGAACTTTCGCAATATGCCCAAGAACTGATTAATAACCCAACAAACCGAGTGAGAAGGTTTATGGACGGATTTAGGCCGAACTTGAGGAGCACAATGGTCTCTCTAAATCTGAGAACTTACAATGAACTTTATGGGAGAGCCTAGATGATCGAGAAGGATCGAACGAAAGAGCCGCCTTATCTAGGGCGAGGCTTTACTTTCACAGGGAAGCAATTCGTTATGGAAAGAGGCTTATACTTGGAGGTAGATCTCATGTTCTGCCCAACAAGAGAAGTGAATTTGATAGGACAGTACCTAATAGGATTGAGTTATGTCATGCTTGTGGAAGGTGACATGGAGTGAACCAGTGCCCTCGAGGGATGGACGCCGTTTTGAATGTGGTTAGCAAGATCACATAGCCAGGAATTGCCCCCAGAGACAGGGGATGTCACAACCCGAACCCCGGGCACATGCACATCCCTCAATGGTCGATTTAAAATTTGCAACATCCCAGGAACTGTTGCCGACCCATTCATTATTTTATACATGCGGAAATGTAAAACAATCTCCATACAACAAAACAGTGGAATAAAAATGTAAGATATTATTTTTCACAAGCCACACCTACAACATCACATTACTTATAGACCAGTTTAACACCCTAAGGTCTAATACAAAAAGTGAAGCTGTTCGTTTACCCACTAACAAAGCTTCTACCAACAAGATTAGGGTTTACTACTACCATACTTCTCGATCTCTCAGGGGTGAGCCGTCACCCAACACTCAGACTTGATGGAAAATCCGTCATCACTTGGAAAGAGATAGCGAGAATCCTATTCCTCCTTTACTGTGACTGACTATACATGACCTGGCCTTCCTTCATTTAGGGACATGAAAAATGTTAGCCCACTAAGGGGTGAGATCACATCTCAGCGAGTAAATCCCCTAAATCCAGATTAGGATAAGGGTACACTCAACATGCAATCTAATTGCCTTTCTCATACTTTCTTAATACCAGTACTTTCCTGCATGTTAGTGTCAATTAAATCATGCATAAGATATCGAGATCATATATCATTTGAATACTTTTAACACATATATATGTAAGGACATAAATGTCACATACTTACCCGGGCCCCCAATTACCAGACTAAACCGTTATGGCACGTCCCATACCGTACCACACGGTTCCGTCTTTTAATTAGGTCCCTCACTTTCACCCATTCATGCATTACAAAAGATTTCAATGCTCAGATAACAGTCTTCTGGCATAACTGGGCATTTCATGTGTCACAAATGATTTCAGTGCTCAGATAATAGTCTTCCAGCATAACCGGGCATTGCCTCGCACCATCAAGCGCGGCATCGTCTACATCTAGATGGCATTCCATATAGGAGTATCAGTCCAGCCTCCATTGCGACCGGCATCCGTTGACGTGGAGCATTCCCGAAGGAGCACCGCACGGCCCCAAAGGCTCGTGGCGGAATCTCATGCCATGAATGCATATGATCAATGTCACACTTCAATAATCAATTACACATAGCATTCACAGTCTTAATTAAGCAATTTCATAGCAAGAATACTTCAAAACAAACATACACTCTTCCTAACCCAAACTCACAGAAAACAGTCCAATTACACTCTCCCAAATTCGAAGTCAGAAACCCACTCGTATGAGCTCGAAAAATTCTCAAATTTGGACAGGTGCTTGAAAACACAAAAAAAAAACATTTTTCATGAGACACTGAGATCCAAATCCCTCTAGATTCGGCCCAGAAATTCTTTCTATCCAGCACAAAAATCGGGTCATGTTCCAAAGAGCCTAACTCATTGAAATCAGTTCGTTTTTGGGTTGAAATCTAGTCCGTTTGATTTGAAATTCAAGTATGTTAAAATAAAAGTTATAAAAAACAACTTTCATGAAGAAATTGATTGGAAATTCGACCTCTAAAGGTCAATAACAGCCCTCGGAATCATAACAGGCCACGGTTTACAGAACTGTCCGAATTACTGCTTCAAGGATGACGTCATGAAAATTGTCATCTTTTTAAATCCCAAAAATTCTGAGAAAAATATATGTTTTTATTTAGGATGTCTAAAACATTTCCTAAAAATAAAATTCCTTCAAAATCGCAACACACAGTTGTCTACGAAATTAGCAATACACACACGTCCTAAAAACTGTTTCAGAAATCAACTACTGTTCTAGTCCGAATCTTCCTCCACGACGTTTGTCTTGCTCTCTAAACCCTATCTAAGCTTTTCTATGGCCATCATAACATCCCTAACCAACATCCATCCACATATAACGTCATCTACATCTTTCTAACTTGTATGAATTCCTAATAGAGGTACTCAACCCCTAGTTTAGATTTAGAAGACAACTCACCACTGAAACTAATGGCGATCCTCACTTGTGGCTGGACAACAACACAAGGACAGCCCTGGAGGTTTTTGACAATGATTTGGACTCGGCACAACCGCTGGAGGTGTCGTTGAGCGACCACCACGGCAACACACAAAGTCCCGGATTTTCTTGAGGAGGGAGGAACACTTGAGACCTTGCTGTTTGGTCGTTGGTTTGTCGTCCAAGGGGGAGCAAGAATGGCCGAATCAACTAACTTAAATAAGAAGAAGACAAGACTTTTTTATGGCTGTGAAAGGGAAAGGAACTTGTTGTAAGGCTGGATAAGGAAAAGAGAGAGACAGGTGCACAAAGAGCAGGGGAGAAGAAATAAGTGCGGAAGAAAAATAAAAGAGGGTAAAGTAGAAGACTAAGACCCTTTGGCTAAGAGAAAAGAAAGGAAAGAAAAATAAAGAACAAGAAAGAAAAGGGAAAAGTAAAAAGGAAAGCAGCCCATTTGCTGCTGCACTTCGGTTTCCTACGGCAAGAAGAGAGGAGGAAGGTGGGGAGTAAATGCCTGGAAGTTACTAAGCATTTACTCAGCATTTACCTTCTGCTTTTGGCCCCAAATTCCATGGAAAATTGGCTTTCCATTACTACCTCAGGTCCCACTCTCTTTTCCAAGTCCATCTCCATTAAATAAAAAAATTGAGATGAAATTGTAGGAGAGTGGAGTTCCTACGAATTTCCTTTTGAGGAGACTTCTCTTCTTTCTTTAATTACCAATCTAACATCTAATTCAATAGGGTCAAGTCCCTTAGTAACAAATTATAATACCTCTTAAATTGCTTCACATTAGAGGCCTCAAAATCCTACTAAAAATGTGGCAATTCCCTTGCTCTTTTAATTTGCTGATCTTGCACATTTCGTGAGCAATTCCCATCACCAATAAATTTTGAGAAGATGCAACAATGTCCTTGGGATGAATTGTGACACGTGACAATTTTTAATTTCTGTAATCGACATCATTTCCTCGGTTAATTTCAGTTAAATGTGATTTTAGCGCAACCTAAATTATTGGTTAGTTTTTAGGAATTTTTGGTGCAACTGACTTGTGGTCGATTATTCCCGAGACACAATATACATCTTTGACGCATTGAAGACTCTCGATTGTCGTGAAAAATCTCGAGGTTTCAATTACGAGCACAGGGTATCAAAACAACAGAAAATTCGATTTAGTGTCGATCGATGAGAAATTTGTAATTAGTTGGAATCACCCAAGCCTAATTTTATCTCTACCGAATCGACCTATTTCCGATTTCTGATAGATTGTCGACTGTGCCGAACTGATCCTTGTAGACTAACACAGTCGAGCAGTCGATTCCTGGTCGAATTCTCAAGTCTGTTGCATCAAAATCCTTTAATAACTTTCCCGATTAGTCAAGTTATCTCATGAGTGATCAGCTCAGAGAATAGCGCTTATCAGCACGTCGACGAAAAGCCTAATTAATTTAATTGAAAACATAAGTGGAAAATCGAGACATGTCACGGGGGGAGACCTCAACGCTGCCGCCACCGCCACCACCGTTCGGTCGAGATCAAGGGGAATGTGCCACATAATGTACTGTAGGGAGGACAGCTTTGACCCCAGTTCAAGGCACAGTTTTTGCCATCAGTCAAGGTCAGGTAGAGGCTGCGCCTCACGTGATCACAGGTACGGTTTTGTTGAACAACCATCCTGTTTATGCTTTATTTGATCCAGGAGCAACACATTCTTGTATTGCCGAGCAGTTTGTTAAGTTGATAGGATTGACTGCTGTATTATTGGAATATGTGGTTAGCATATCTACACTACTAAAGGATAATGTGTTAGCTACTTTGGGTTGTTTTGGTTGCAAGTTAGAGATTGGTGAGCGAGAGGACAAAATAGACTTGTTAGTCCTAGTCATGTATGACTTTGATTTGATAATTGGCATGGATTGGCTTACCAACAATGAGCTAAAATGGATTGTTATCGCAAGTTGATTCAATTTTACCCATTAAAGGGTGAGAGCTTCGAGTTTGTTCGAAACCGAGGAGGACCCTTGATTTCCCTAATCTCATTGCAAGAGGCAACCGTTTGCTAGACGGGGATTGTCAAGGATACCTAGTAGCTGTCATGGATACAACAGTTGAGGAACTGAAAATTGAGGATATTTCAGTTGTGTAAGAATTTCCCAATGTCTTTCCGAAAGAATTGCCAAGATTACCTCTGGAAAGGGAAATAGAGTTTGTGATTGAGTTAGCCTCTGAGATGGAGCCAATCTCTAAGGCTCCTTACTGGATGGCTTTATCAGAATTGAAAGAACTGAAGGTGCAGATGCAAAAATTATTGGATAAGGGGTTCATACGTTCCAGTGCATCACCTTGGGGAGTACCAGTTCTATTCGTTAAGAAGAAAGATGGTTCGTTGCGCCTATGCATCGACTATCGACAACTCAATCAGGTAACAATCAAGAACAAGTACCTACTCCCGAGGATCGATGATTTGTTCGATCAATTACAAGGAGAGTCGATTTTCTCAAAGATCGACTTGAGGACGAGATATCATTAGCTCGAATTAGGAAGACATTCCTAAATCAACATTTCGTACTCGGTATGGGCATTATGAGTTCACTTTGATGCCATTCGAGTTGACGAATGCCCCAACTACTTTCATGGACTTGATGAATCAAGCATTCAAGGAATATTTAGATCAGTTTGTGATCGTGTTCATCGATGATATCCTGGTGTATTCAAAGAGTGTAGAAGAGCATGAGAGTCATCTGAGATTAGTGTTGCAGACACTGAGAGTTCATCGCTGTACACCAAGTTCAGCAAGTGCGAGTTTTGGTTGACTCGTGTTACTTTCTTAGGTCATGTGATTTCAAGAAAAGGAATCTTCGTGGACCCAAGCAAGATTGAAGCCGTGATCAATTGGCCAAGACCGACTACAGTGACAAAGATCAAAAGTTTTATGGGCTTGGCAAGTTATTACAGACAGTTCGTGGAAGAATTCTTATCATTATCGTCGCCTTTGACAAAGACTCCTGAAGAAAGAAGAAAAATTTGTGTGGACAGACAAGTGCAGAAGTAGTTTCCAAGAATTGAAGGAAAAGCTGACCACCGCACCTGCATCGACGATTCTATTTGGTCCTAAAGTATTTGAGATCTATAGTGATGTGTCATTCAAAGGATTGGGTTGCATGCTAATGCAACATGGCCGAGCTGTTGCATATGCCTCCCGTCAGTTGAGGCCTCACGAACAGAATTATCCAACACAAGATTTAGAACTCGTGGCGATTATCTTTGCCCCGAAGATTTGGAGACACTATTTGTGCAAAGAAAATTCCAGATCTTCATGGACCATCAAAGTCTTAAGTACTTGTTCTCTCGAAGAAGTTGAACATGAGACAGCATTGATGGATGGAATTACCGAAGGACTACGATTATGATATCTTGTATCACCCAAGAAAGGCGAACAAGGTCGTTGATACTTTGAGTTGAAAGTCTTCGTTGCTCATATGTTGATGAAGGAATGGAATCTAATCGAGAGAGCTCGAGATTCAATATTCAAGTTTGAGGTAAGCCACCTTTCGAGTCTTATGGCCACCCTCGGAATTGAACCGGATGTCCAGATCATAATCAAGCTACTCCAACCCACTGACCTAGATGTGCAAAAGATTCTACAAGAGGACACTGAGAAAAGAAAAGCTGACTTTCAGATTTTTAATGGAGGAACATTGAGGTTCGGAGGGCGTTTGGTTGTACTTGACGATGTGGAGCTTAGAGAGGAAATTTTATTAGAAGCACATCGTAGCAATTACAACATTCATCCTGGTAATACCAAGATGTATCAAAATCTACGTCAACACTATAAGTGGTCAGGTATGAAGGCGGACATTGCCAAGCATATCACCAAGTGTTTAACGTGTTAACAGTGAAAGCTCAGCATTGCCAACGATGAGGACTTCTGCAACGTCTCGAAATCCCATAATGGAAATGGAAACATATCACGATAGATTTTGTGATTGAACTACGTAGGAGTCAAAGAGGAAATGATTTGATTTCGGTAGTAGTCGATAGACTGACAAACTCAGCTCACTTCATTGCAGTTCGAAAGGACCTCAGTTTGGATAGACACACAGACTTGTATGTGCGTCAGGTAGTTCGTCTACATGGAGTGCCGGTGACGATAACTTTAGATCGAGACTCGAGATTTACAACTACCTTTTAGAAAAGTCTACAGAGTGCTCTAGGTACAAAGCTGCAGTACAGTACGGCCTATCGTCCTCAGACGGATGGCCGTCCGAGAGGACAATTCAAATCCTCAAGGACATCGGAAGCTTGTGTACTAGATTTCAAAGGAAGTTGAGAGGATCAACTTCACTTTGTGGAATTTGCCTACAAAAATCGCTATGAATAGAGCATTCAGATGGCTCCTTTTGAAGCGTTGTATGGCTAATCGTGCATAACACCAATGTGTTGGGATGAAGTTGGGGAAAGAAAGATTACAGGCCCAGAGTTGGTTCAACAATTAGTGGATGCTATAGTAGTGATTAGAAGTAAATTAAAGATCGCTGATAGCAGACAGAAAAATTACGCAGATAAGTGTCGAAGGCTTTTGGAATTCCAAGTTGGTGATCACATTTTTTGAAGGTGTCACCAATGAGGGGAACTTCGCACTTTGGCAAGAAAGGAAAACCGAGTCCAAGGTATGTAGGTCCATGTAGATTCTTGAGAGAATTGGGACCTTGGCATATTGTCTTGTGTTGCCTCCGAGATTGACGCAAGTGCATGACGTCTTTCATGTGTCGATATTAAGGAAGTATGAGCTTGACTCGACCCACGAACTTAATTTCGAGGAATTGGATGTGGATGACTGTGTGTTATACGTTGAAAGCCCATCTCATATTGTGGATAGAAAAGATCATGTTTTACGTACAAAGACCATCTCGATGGTCAAAGTGGTCTGGGAACACCACGGAACAGGAGGAGCAACTTCGAAAACTGAGGAGTCAATGATACAATTGTACCCCCACCTTTTGGTTAAATATTTGTAATAGGTTTAAATTTCAAGAACGAAATTTTTATAAGAGAGGAATAGTTGTGACATCCTAAATTTTCAGATTTCGTTTTTGATTAAATAAATCAGGCATTTCGTCCACGTGCCAATAGTGTTATTCTTTGAGCTGATCACTCATGAGATAACTAGACTATATGGGGAAGCAATTAAGGAATCTAAATGCAATACACTTGAGAATTCGACTAGAAATCGACTACTTGACCATGTTGGTCTGCAAGGATCATTACGGCACTGTCAAAAATTGATTAGAGACCGGAGATAGGTCGATTTAATAGAAATATGTGATCAGAGTGTGGGTGATTCCGCCTGATTGCAAAATACTCGTCGATCGGTACTAGACTGATTTTTCTATCGTTTTGGTACCGATGCCCGTAATTGAAATCTCAAGATTTTCATGACAACCGAGGGTCGCCCATGTGTCGAAGATGTACATTGTGACTCGAGATAAATCAATCACAAGTCAATTGCAGCGGAAAATCCCTAAAAGTTACTCGGTAGACTAGATCACTCTAAAAGCGCACCGGATTGAAATTAACCGCGGATTTGAATCCGATTTTAGAAATTAAAAGTTCTATGGTGTCATGAACTATTTTATGAACATCGACTCATCCTCCGAAAATTTTTCGGAGATTTCGAGATATTTATGGAAAATCATTTTGGACATTGTAGAAAATTAACGAAAATTCGGATGGGCTCAATTAAAGAAAATTTGGACTTCCAAGCCGAGCCTTTGAGTGTCGAGGACTTACAGAAAATTATTCAGGATTTTCCTATAGAGAAATCGAACCTCGATTTGGGTAATCGGAGAGGAAATTGAAGTTTATGTGATGAAATTCGGAGCTTTGGTTGGGGGTGCATGATTTGAATCAAAATTGGTTTATTATGGACTTAGATTTGTTGGAAAGTATTAGAGGGGGACAATGCATCTAATTAAGTGGATGGGAATGTTGACTTGGAGCCCTCTATTTCTATCTTCTTCACACTTTTGCTTCACCGAAGACTCCATCTATTTTGCCCCTCTTTCGTTCATTTTGCTTCTTCACAAAACCACCGAAACCCCCTAAGTCTCTCGCTACACATTTTTCGTTGAATCGATGAAGCTTCCTGATTTTCTTTTGACCGCAGCAGCCTCCACCAAAGTGATTCCGCTCCACTGAAAATTTTCTTGCCCGCGCATCCTTCAGCCCATGCCATCATCATCATCATCATCAACTCCTCCTTTGATTTTCACCCGTTGAAGCAGCTTCCACCTTCGCTCATCTCTCTCTGTCGCCCCACCATCTTGTGTCGTGTTTGCCCAGTCAACTCGTTCATCCCTTGGTTGCGCTGCCATGAAGACCCAGTGAGTGTCCGTGCTCCACCGCCGAATTTCCTTCGGCCAAAGCCCCCACGCGTCCAAGTTTGGTGAAGACATTAGCAGATTCGGTCTTCACGTCTCCGCAGCTTGCACGTTCTACTTTGCCCAAAGAGCAACGACGTCCACGTGTCTCTCTCCTTCGGCCCATGAACTTCAACGACACCAGCCTGCTTCCATTTCTTTGTTCGTGGCCTAGCTCGCGTGAAGTCAAGCCCCAATCAGCTTGGCAACTTCAACAACCCAGAACTCACAATCAAGCACGGCCCAAAGATCTAGCCCAGCGAATTCTCCAAGCCCAGCAGTTGCGCTATTTGAAGCCCACAAAAATTGCAGTAGCCCCGTTTAGGGAAGCCTGTTTAGTTCAATCCATTTTCAGCAGTCCAAATGCCCGTTGACGCCGCCAAAAATTTTGATTTCGCCGCCGTTGCGCCATCGATGCAATGTTCCAATCTTCACATTTAACAAGTGACTTTCACTCACTAATCCTCGCTTAGTTTTGTTAATCATGTTTAGGGGTTGATTATATTAAATTAAGCATGTTTAGGTGGATAGATTAGATTAGATTAGTTAATTTAATTATCTATCGATGCATGTTAGGTAGTTAGTGCCATTACCGAGTAGACACATTCTAATATTTATTTAATGAACATTGAAATTTTTCCGGTCTGTTTCAAAGCATCCAACTAGGCATTACGGGCGTAAATTGGATTTGTTGGTATTTATTTATTAATTTTCATATTTATTTATTTATTTATTTATTTTTCAGAAATTTGGCTAGGTTAACCGACAACTAAAATTTTATGCTGGTTATTGTAGTGCAGTCTGTTTATTTAATTGAGCACTGGTTTGTGAAAATTGAGTGAAGTGGTGATTGTGAGAAAATTATCCCAAAATTGGAGAATGTCAGTATTTGAGTGGAAATATAACCATAAAAGGTTGTGAGTGGATTTAGAGAGCTGATAAAGTATGGCCGTGTCGTTGGGCCAAGATTCGCTATCGAATTGGAATCGATCGTGCCCAATCGGGCCATGATTTGCCACCTTTTGGAGGTCGTGCCCACTGGGCCATGATTCACCACCTGATAGAGGTTATGTCTAATATGGCCGTGATCTGCCACCTAATAAAGGTTGTGTCTATTGGGCCGTGATTACTACCTAAAGATATGTTGTGTTATTTGGACCATGAATTATAGCTGAGGATTGAATAGATCCTGCTCATTGAGTCATGAGTAAGATTTGAGATGGAATACTTGTGAGGACCAGAGAGTGATCTTGATAATATATAATCGATTGAGTCGATTGATCGATGATTCGATTTGATTAAATTGAGTGGAAGATGCACCTATCAGTATTTTTGAATTGAACTGATTTGCAGGAAGGAACTGAGGCCATGGTAAGCCCTTTGACTCGTGGTTGTGTTTAGGCACTCCTAGGACATATTTTCTTCTTAATCAAGTCTTAGGGGGTTGAATTCGCTGAGACGTTGTCTCACTGGTTATTGTATAACGATTTTTAGGTCCATAGATGATGTTGGTGGAGGACCAGAAGTCCTGGAGTTTGGGGGAGTGAGGGAAACAGAATCGACAAATCTGTCTAACTCGTTAGTCATAGGAAAATCCATTTTTTATTAAGCCGAAATTTTTGTAAGCGACCTAATGTTGTAAATAAATCTGTGTGTTCATAAAAGGTTTATTTTGGTTTGAAAAATTGATCTTGCTTTCCTATCCCATTGTTTTATTGTCGTGGTTTATTTATATGCTTCCGCATGTGTATTAAAATAAATAGGTCGGCGATGTGTATTGGGACGTCGCTATTAATCAACCAGCTGAGGGATGAGTACATGCCCAAGAATCGGGGCATGACATTCTCTATGGGCCCTCTTTTATTTTTACGTTACAGTACAAGTTTTCACATAGGCTATGGGAAATCCTATCTCCTTTAACGTGACTACAGCTTCCAAAACCGACATGAGAATTCCATTCCTACAAGTGTGAAAGATGAAGAGTGAGTTTTGGGAAAACTCAGTAAGTAAAATTCCTAGTTTTCTACTAGGAAAGCATCTCATCGGTAAAGCTTAACAAGTATAACACTCGTAAATAGTGTCAATGGCAGATCAATCACAAGTTCATTGCCACCTCTCAACTATTTGTATGTGATCTAAAAGGGCTAGTATGAATACCTAGAAGGGGGTGAATAGATGTGAAGACAATTTTTCACAAATTTTAGTAGAAGTAATTTGCCTTTAGAAGATAATAGACAACGAATGAAAAACTTAAACTGTTAAATAAAGTTACGATTTAAAATAAGGAGTTCAGGGAAGAGAATAAGAACACAAAGTTTATAGTGGTTTGGCTTAGATCAAAAGCCTACGTCCACTCTCCCGCACTAACAACCTATTGGTTGTTTTCCACTAAGAATCAAAAGAGATTTTATGGCAACGTGATCTTGACTTCACAGTGAAGAGTCTTTACTGGTCTCTCACAAAGTCTCACAAGAGTTTATCTCTTTTGTTTATAACTTTGAGCTCAGTGTTTGAAATTTCTCTTTCATGCATTGTATAGAATAAGTAGAGAGTCTGCCTTAAATATTCCTTCATGTCTTCTCGACCGTTGACACTTTCCAAATGAATTCTTCCAATCTACCCATTAGACACAATCAATGAAGGAGATCTCAAGTTGTTAGATGATTGTGATAAAAGCCCGTCAATTCCATTCGCCCATACAATCAGGATCTTGGTTTCTATAAGTAGATTCTTTCCAAATTTACTTCCCTTCCAAATTAACTTGATTAACGAAATTGATTCCAATAAGGATAGTCAATCATGTAGGTGCTAAATCTAGCCATAAGGTCATCCATAAACTATACATATTGAATCCTTGAAGAAATAAAGATAATATCGCATTTGGATAAATCTTCATTTTTCAGTCTGGAAATTGTCAATGTGGGTAGACTTGGAACCTAAAGTCTAGCAGTCTTTAGACTTTGACGCTAGAGTCTAAAAGTCTTCAGATTAGACATTTAGAAATCTTTTATCAACTTTAAAACAGTAAAGGAGTTTTCTCCAACATGATCTACTTTCAACTTACCAAATAAGCTATTTTACCAAATAAGCTTATCAACATCGCATAGTAACATATTCATTAAGTTCATTAACCGTACAAACGATTCTTCCCATACTTTGAAGGGCTTCCAGCTGCAGACTGGGCATCTGGCCTCAAGCCAGGCATCCCATTCTCTCAGAGGCTTTCGATATTTTTAGGGGCTTCCCATACTTTTAAGGGCTTCTTGGCTCAACTAGGGCATTCAGCCATCAAGCCACGCATCCTATGCTTTCAGGGGCAACCTGGCTCAACCAAGGCATCCGGCCATCAAGCCAGGCATCTCATACTTTTAGGGGCTTCGTGGCTCAACCAAGGCATTTGGCCATCAAGCTAGGTATCCCATACTTTTAGAGGATTCTTGGGCCAACTAGGGCATCCCATTCAATGAACGAGGCATCGACGCCAATGCTAAGTGGTGATGGACATTTTTTCTTCCTTAAATGCATACAATGCAAGTGCATCATACAAGTCGGTTCTTATCTTTTCTCCTAACTGACACATGCATGGCCCGAAGGCATGCTCATTCATTTGCATGCCATGAGTTCTTGCGCTGCACTATTTATGTCGATTAAAGGCCTTATGATTTGGATGGCCTTGCCTTGTGATGAACTTAATCCGAGTGAACCTCAGCTTCATTTCTGAAGGTACATGACACAAGCATATGGCCAAACACAATTGCAAGTAAAACCAAACAAAAGACATCACACACCACCCACGATTTGACAAGTGAGCACTTAGCTAGCCTCAACAACGAAATCTACTTTCTAAGGGGAGAAAAAGGAACTTTACTTACCTCAGCAAAATTGAGAACTAACCTATATTGGAGAAAATTCCTTTACTATTTTGAAGTTGCAAAAAGTTCCGATAGTCTAGCTTGAAGACTTCAAGATCAAGTGTCAAAGTCCGAAGACCACCAGACTTTAGGTTCAAAGTTTGCTCACACTTACAGATTCCAGATTGAATGCTATTGAAGAATGAAGACTTATCTAGATTATCTTTATTTATTCAATGATTCAATTTGTATGGCTTATGGATGATTCTCTGGTTGGATATAGCACCTACATGATTGGTTATCCTTAATGGAATCAATTCTGATAATCAAATCTTTTGAAAGGCAAGTAAACTTGGAAAGTTCTACTTATGGAAACCAATTCCTAATTGTATGGGGGAATAGGATTGATGGGCTTTCATCACAATCAATCAACCAACTCGAGATCCACTTGATTGATTCTGTCTAATGGGTAGATTAGAAGAAAATGGGCATATTAGACCTAACTGTTCTTTGTTGAAGAAAAAGAAAGAAAAAATTGAGAAGTATAAGAAGGCTCTCAAAGCTGAAACTTAGAGTGACACTGAATGCGAGGAAAGTGATGAAGAATATGCCAACATTTGTCTAATGGCCAATTCGAACCAGACTTAGACTTTGAAACAGATTTTGAAACAGATTTTGACTCGAGACTTGGATAAAGAAGTTGAGGTTGCAATTTAAAAGTTCCCGTTAAAGTCTCAAAGTATATAGATGAACTCTATCTAAGTTTCAAAACATCTCTTAAAAGGATTTTCGAGCTAAAGAGGGAAAATTCTAAACTAAGGCAACATGAAACTTCTTAAAAAGAAAAGTTTAAAAATCTGGATAAAAGTTTTGTTGATTTGAAAGAAAATTTAGATTCTATTTCGAAAGAAAATGCTTTTTTGAAAGAAGATATTTCAAATATCACAAAAAGATTTTCAAAAGAATTTGGGAAGTTGAGAAAATTCTTTCTATACAAAGACCTTATTTTAACAAAACTGATTTGGGAATGACTTCAGAAATTATTCCTTTAATTGATTTTCCTAAAGTGAAAGAAAGAATTAAATAAAGACCTACAAAGGCATCTTACAAAAATCATTTTCAAAAGGTTTTTGTAAAACCTGTTGGCCAAAGTATTCTCAAATGTTCAAAGTATAACAGCTTATAACATTTCGAGAAGGAATGTCCTAAGGTTTGGAGACCTCGTCAAAAGGGATTGGGCAAAGACTGTTTTTAATGCTAACTCTCTTGGACCCAAGAAAATATGTTTATCAAAGAAAGCTTGAGTTCTTCTTTTGATCACAGGTCACTATCAAAAGAAAATCAAATGGTATTTGGATAGTGGCGTTCGAGACACATGACTAGAGATTCGGGTTGTTTTATAAAGCTTATTCAAATAAATGGTGGCAAAGTCTCCTTTGGTGAGAACATTAAAGGAATAATTGTTGGATGTGGAACCGAGAAGATTGCAAGCATGACTATCAACAATGTCTCCTTGGTGGAAGGACTGAATTACAATCTACTCAGCATAAGTCAGTTTTGCGATACTAGATTCAAAATTAATTTCTAAGAAGGCATATGGTCGTGAAAAAGAAAAGATTTCTCTCAATCTTTCACTAGGCGAAGACATGAGAACATTTACCTTCTGGATATAAAATAAGAAAGTTCTTAGTGTCTTATATCTATTCAAGACGAGGCAAATCTTTGGCATCGAAAGCTTGGTCATGTTAACATGAAGCAGATTACCAAGATTTCATCCAAAAAACTTGTTTGAGGTCTCCCCAACCTGGCTTATCAAAAATCTGAATTATGCACTCCATGTATATTGGGAAAATATGTTAGAAGTTCCTTTAAAACCTGTAAATCAAGTTTCTATTAATCAAGCTTTGCAGCTCTTGCATATGGACCTCTTCGACCAATTAGAACTCAAAGCATTGGTGGAAAGAGATTCTACCCATTAATCGTGAATGATTACTCTCGCTTTACTTGGGTTTACTTTTCGGCAAATAAGTCAGAAGCCTTCTCTCACTTCTCAAAATTTGTTAAGAAGGTCCAAAATGAAAAATGATATGCTATTTCAAGCATATGAACAGACCATTGAGGTAAGTTTGAAAATCAAGAATATGCATAGTTTTGTGACAAATCTGGTTTCTAGTATGTTTTCTCTTCTCCATACACTCTAGAACAAAATGGGGTTGTGGAAAGAAAGAATAAATCCTTGCAGTAGATGGCAATAACTCTCTTAATTGAGAGTAAAATTTCCTCTTGATTTTGGGTTGAAGCAGTTTCTACAGCTTGCTACATCATCAACAGAGTGTTCTTGAGGCCTATTCTAGAGAAAACCCCTTATGAAGTGTATAAAGGAAGAAACCAAATGTTTATTACTTTCATGTGTTTGGCTGTAAATGTTATGTTTTGGGAGATGCAAATGATCGAACTAGGAAGTTTGAAGAAAGATCGATGAAGGAATTTTTCTTGGCTACTCAATCTTAAGCAAAGTATATAGAGTTTTTAATAAGAAGACTCAATCTGTGGAAGAATCTATGATAGTCAAGTTTCAAGATTCTATGTAAAATCAACTGGATCGACTCAATTTGAAGAATCTGAACCTACTTCAGACTTTAAAATGTTTAGTTCCCTCAAAGTGGTTCAGATTTTTGGTGATCAACTTCAAGCAGATCTAGGAGACTCAACTAAAGCGAGAGGATCAGCAGACTCTCAAACCAACCAGCAATTGGAAACATAAGTCTAGTCATCCCAAAGAACTCATCATTGGAAACATTGATGAAGGAGTTCAAACAAGATTCAAAAGGCGAGAAGAGTCGAGTGCACTAGCCGGATCAAAGCTATGCAAGAAAAGCTTAGATGGTTCATCATCAATAGTATTTGGGAACTAATTCCTAAACCTAAAGGTAAGTATATTATCGGGACTATATGGGTTTTCAGGAATAAGACTCATGGCCAAATGATATACACAAGAAGAAGGAATAGACTTTGATAAGACCTATGCACCAATAGCAAGGTTAGAGGCAATTAGATTATTACTTGCTTTTGCTTACTATAAAAATTCAAGTTATTCCGGATGGATGTAAAAAGTGCATTCCTCAATGGATTTATCCAAGAAGAAGTCTATGTGGAACAACCACTAGGGTTTGAAGATCCAAGAAAGCCAGACTTAGTCTATAGACTAAAAAAAAGCCTTGTATGGACTGAAGCAAGCACCTCAAGCCTGGTATGAAAAGTTAGTAAATTCCTAACCCAAAATGATTTTGTTAAGGGAAAGGTAGATACTACTTTGTTCATAAAAAAGAGAGGATAAAGACTTTCTGCTGGTTCAAATTTATGTTGATGATATTATCTTTGGATCCCCTAATGAAAATCTCTGCAAGAAATTCTCTAGATGTATACATGATGAAATTGAGATGAGTATGATGGGTGAGTTAACATTCTTTATGGGATTGCAAGTTAAATAATCGAAGAAATGTATCTTTATTCACCAAGAGAAGTATGTGAAAGATCTCATCAAGAAATTTGGATTGGAGAATTACAAAAAGACAAAGACACCAATGTCAAGTTCTTCTAAGCTGGACAAAGATGAAGGAGGAAAGAATGTAGACCGAGAGGCTTTACAGAGCATTATTGGTTTGCGTCTTTACTTTACTACATTTAGACCTCGACGTTTTGTTTAGTGTTTACATCTGTGCTAGATTCCAATCAAATCCCAAAGAATCTCACTTAAAAACACATCATCAAATACGTTGCAACTACTCCAAAGCTAGGTCTGTGGTATTCCAAAGAAGGAGACTTTACTCTTCTTGGATATTCATACGCAGATTTAACAGGTTGTAAGGTCGATAGAAAGAGTATTTTAGGTACTTGTCAACTGCTGGGCAACAAGCTGGTGTCTTGGTTCTCAAGGAAGCTAAGTACTAGGGCTTCATCAACTGCAGAAGTAGAGTATGTGGTTCTTAGGAGCTTTTATTCTCAAATCTTGTTGATAAGACAATAGTTAAGAGACTTTAGAATTGAATAATCGTATACTGAGATCAAATGCGACAACACTAGTATTATTAATCTCATGAAGAACGCAACTCTTCATTCAAGGGCAAAGTATATAGAGATTCGACACCATTTCATAAGAGATCATGTTCAAATTAGGGAGATTATGATTCAGTCGTTGACTCGAAGAATCGGTTGCGAGATATATTTACAAAGCCTCCGGAGAAAATCTATTTGAGTCTATTCGCACTAGACTGAATATTTTACCTCTTACTAGTTAAAGTTTGAAGATTGTTAGACTCAGACTTTCTAGACTCTCTTCAATAAAAGAAAGTCTCGAATCCAAGTATTTTATTTTTGGAATGAAAATGTGTGGCATCCCAAAATTTCATAATAACCCATGAATATACCATGAACCATGAATAGGTGATGGGAGTGTTATTGATTTAGGTTATGGCCTTTAGACCAAAGAATTTTAATAGATTAATGCTGAGTATTTTAATGGAGAATTATTTGGGTAGAAATACATCTTATGTCAATGGATGATCAAGGTTGGTGCTATAGGACAATTTGATAAAGAAGACATTGTTCTTGACTATGCACTTTCCAGATTTGATTTTATGGATTAATGTCACAAAGTCTTTTGGCCATTTTATTATGCAATTAGGTATTTATTTAAATAAGGATTAAGATGTATTATTAAAAATAAACTTGGGCCATTTAAGTTTGGACTTTAGGCCCAAGAGTGTTGGCCTAAAGTGGGCCAAGAGGCCCAGCCCAAGGAGCCCATGAAGTGGTTGACCAAGCTGGCCAAAGCCCGGCCCATTGAAGGCCCATCATGTGCATGGCAAAAATGCCAAGTGGCAAGAAAAGCTTACCAAGTGTTGCCCCTTTGTAACCAAGTGTCCATGCAAAAATGGGAGCATGCAAGGGCTTTAATTTGACTAAAAGGAAAAGGGGGAGGGGGATTTCGACCAGAAGAGAGAGAAGAGAGAGAGAGTACCATCCGAAGAGAGAAAGAGAGAAAGAGAGAAAGAGAGGAAGAGAGGAAGAGAGGAAGAGGAGACGCCGTCGAGCCTGCCTAGTCCCGCCGTCGTTCTTGCTGTGTTTTCTTTGGATTTGAGGCAAGTGAAGTCCTAAAACCTACTCTTTGCATTGCTGTGTGTATGTGTAGTAGATGGTAAGTCTTGGTTGTGGTAGATGGGATGAGATTTCGGAGCTTTGAAGAGAGATTCGTTGGTCATGCATGCTGGTTTCGGAAAGACCAGTCCGACCGTCTGCGAGTTTGTGTGTTGCATGTGACTTTTTAGTTGGAATATTGTTTCTACCTCTTCATGAAAGTTGTAGATAACATCTTAAATAATAACATACTGAAATTTGAGATAAAACGAACAAGTATTTCTTGGTGAAACGATTTTCCTTTGGAGAGACTAGATCTGGAATTCGTCGTGATGACCTTCAGTGGTTTCGTGGTCTGTAAAGTAACTTTCTTGTTGAAATATCACTTTGATATCTTAACAAAAGTTGTAGTATAATTCTTGAGGTAGGACATATCAAAAATTTAGAGGAAATGAACAAAAATAGATTGGTGAAATCGTTTTTTTTTTTTTTTTTTTGAAGAAACTGGATCTGGAAAAAAACTGTTTCGACCTAGTATGATTTCTGGATTTTTATAAAATAATACAGTTAAAATTTGATCGTGTTTCCTGAATAAAAGTTGTAGGTAATATTATTATGAAAAACATACAAAAATTTCAGAGTAAATGGACCAGTAATGACCAAGGAAACGATGTTTCTTCAACACGGGTAGATCTGGAAAATGATACCGAGAATAGAAAAAGTAAATTGATTTTATCTTTTAATCCAGAACGAATTGGACTACGATTTCTTCACAAAACTTGTACCTCTAGCTCTTAAATATGTTGTGTCCAAATCTCAGAATTTTATGAGTTTATTTAAGGGTTTAATATAAATTGTTTTCAAAACTGTGCATGGATGATGTTAAAATCCTTTTTCGGTGATGTATGGACCTGTACGTATTCTGTGAAGCCTTGTTTGATATTGTGTTCTTCACAAAATGTGTTTTATTAGATCTTATCTACAATGTGTTAAATTTTCAGAATTAATTTCCATCGTTTACTAATTTTCCAGAATTTTTCATAAACAGCACGCATTCTGTTTAAGCTGAAAAACTGTTCTATTTACAGGGTATTGAGTTGCTAGATAAATTGTGATATCTTGGATTATCATTCGTGCAATGATGTGGTGACATTCATACATATCATATGATATCAAAAGATTTATGGATTTTCATGAATTCAATGAAGTTTCTCAAAACCATTGCATCAAATAATATTTTTCCCAATGCATATTATATGATTTTAAAAAGGCTGATTCCAATCATTGGCATTATTACATCACGTGTCATGTTGATATTGAGATACAAATGTGAATATAAATTATGATGATAATAATACTATTGGAGGTGTGAGCCGACGATACCCCGAGAGTGTCGGGATGCCCGGAATGTGGGGGTGCCGGATGCCCGGTGGCCTAGTGGCATAATTCGGGAGGGTCCCTCGGGAGTTTCGAGATGCCTGGTGGTATATGGTACGTAATTCCAGAGGGGGGAATCCTGGTGGTATGTTGGTACGTAATCCCGAAAGCCCCGGAGGTTTGTGCTCGGAGGGATTCCTTGTGATGCTAGTTGGGATGCGAGATGCCCGGAATGTGGGGGGCCGGATGCTCGGTTGTATTTTGAATACATGCCTAGAGGTTCCTCGCGATGCCAGGATTGGGTGCGAGCAATAAATTGTGGGATGCGAACATTGGTCCCTGGAAAGAAAAACTGATGAGATTCTTGTGAAAGATGAGAATTGAAAATAAATCATGTGCATGGGTGTATGCATATGGCATGATGCATGATCTGCTTATGAAAGTAAATTAATGCTATTTGATATTGAAAATGCGATCATGAAGGCATGAATGGATCTCATGGTGATGTATGCTTGATAGCATGGATGATATGAATCATGGTGGTATATGCACGATGGCATGGTGAGATATGCATGATTGCATGGTGGTATATGCACATATGGCATGGATATACATGAATGCTTGATGATGAGTGCAGGATGGTATATGTGCATATGGTATGATGACATATGTGTGGTATGAAAAGTAAGTTATGCTTGAATGCATAGATGATATGTGCTTTGTTATGATGCCTTGATTGTTCTGTTTGATGCAATGAGTAGTTTGGTGGATCTTTACTGCTGAGTGGTTGTACTCACCCCTTTTGGGGATTAACATTTTAGACTAGATAAGATACCTCTGCTGCCACTACCACTGGTAGATGGATCAAATGGTTGGATATGACTGCGAAGACGAGGATAGCAAAGGAAGGAATTTACAGATTGTTCGCATTCCCAAAAACACCTGATTTGATTGGAATTTTTTTTTTTTTATCATTCTCCACTTTTTCTTGTTGACAAAAGGGGGAGAATGTGCAGATTTAATTTTTATTGGTTTTTATTGGTTTTTGACTCTTATTTGAACTTTTGAACTTTTGATTGACTGTTGAACCTTCATTGTTTGGTTGTTTGTTGAACTTTTTGACGTTGATGGGTGTAGCAACTTACTTTCGTGATACTAATTATGGTTGGATAGTTATTTGTCTTATCAGGATGAACATGTTTTCTGTGGTGCAGAATCGATGCTATCCAACTTATTTTTATAAGTTATCATGTATTGCTTAAGAGTTGTTTTATAGGTCAAAAGTTCTCAAATTAGCAGGAAAGTTTTGTCACCATAAAAAAGGAGGAGATTGTTGAACAAAACTCCTTTACTATATTGAAGTTGACAAAACCTTTCCATAGTCCAATTTGAAGACTTCCAGACTAAATTGTCAAAGTCTGAAAACCGCTAGACTTTAGGTTCAAAATCTGCTGACACTGATAGATTTCAGACTGAAGTGTCAAAGTCTGAAAACTACTGGACTTTAGGTTCAAAGTTTGCTCACATTGATAGGTTCCAGACTGAATGCTACTGAATAATGAAGTGTCACGCCTTGAACCTTGAGCACGCGCACATTCCTCTGCAGTCGATACAAATGCGTCGTTCCCAGTACGTGTCGCCGACCCATTCATTATTAATACACACGTGGAAATGAAACAATAACCCCTGACAATAAACAGCATGTGATAGGAAAGCAGGGCAACATTTCACAAAAACCAATGTTTATAAACAATAGGGTTTAGATACAAAACGAGTTTGGTCAAAAGTTTACAAAAGGTTGGCTCTCAAAAGAAGTTGTTCTACGACATACTAGTTGGACACAAATGCCGATCCTTCGACTTCACCTCCACGCACTCGGGGCTTTAGTCTTCCACAACCACCAACTATGGACTTGAAAATGGTTATACAATAACTAGTGAGACAATGTCTCAGCAAGTTCACCCCCTAAACCCCTATTAGGAAGGAAATACACCTTAGGGCACTTTAGCCACACAACCACACAATTAGAATAAAGGACTTACCTCGTCTCAATTTCCTTCCTAAACGACTTAGGGCGTTTAGGAAGGAAATACACCTTAGGATACCGTGCATTGCACACAAATGCCTCAATTAAAATAGTGATCCTGGCCTATTTTATTTATATTAAAAATATCCAAGAAAATAGTTGTGTGTGGGTACATGGTCGATCAAACTTTGAAAATTGGTATCCTTCCATTTTAAAGTCCCACTATTTGATATATTACTTAAAAACCACTTTCGGTGTTAAAACCCGACACGGGGATTTTCAGAATAAAAATCATATTTTCACAATCACCACTCAATTTCACAATTCAACAATCAATTGCATAATCTAACCATACCATAGCAGTTAGCACAAAATTCTAACGAACGGCTCTCTCGGTATCATTTTCGGAAAATAATAATTTATTAATTAAATTCCGAAAATTAATTAAATAAATATTAAATATTAAAATAATATATATTATTTAAATAAATATAAATAAATATAAATAAATTTGAAAAAATTAAATAATTAAATAATGCAAATAATTAATTAAGGCCTAATCAAGATTACATTAATCTAATTGCCTACTTAGCCTTAGTTAATTATCCACTAAAATAATCCATAAAAATAATCTAATTAACATTTAAATAAACTAACCTAACCACCTAAACGTACTTAACCTAATATAAACAACCCTTAAGCATAATTAACCTCCTAAGTGAGGTTTAGTAAGAAAACTCACTGGTTTAGTATTCTGGTGAGTCCACGACAACGGCGACGCCAAGGCAAGTGACAAACCTCCAAGCGGTGAGACCAAGCGAGGCCAGGAAGGGCTTGAAAATGGCGACGGAGTCTAAAGACCTTTGCTGGTTTCTGCTTCTGTTCTTGGCTAAACTGTAGAGAGGAAACTAGCGGCTTTAACAACGAAAAGGGGATGATCGGAGCTCCGGCAAGCGAGTGTTCGGCAACCGGTGGTCTCGGGGGTCTTGTGGGTCTTGTTGGAGGTTGGGATGGGCAAAGGAAGGGCTGAAATGGGAGAAAAATGAAGAAAAACGTGAAACTGGCAAACCAGCAAGCAGACCGACGGACTGACAACCGGCGGCTTGCAGTGGCCATACATGATGATTGGTGGCTCCGTTCGGGGCGAGGTGGGGCTCTTTGGAACAAATTGGATGTGATAGTCATGGTGATGGGTGGATCGTTGCCTAATTTGTTTGGGAAGACCACTTTCAACTCAGATCTTTGGTGAAAGGTCGGTTGGAGTAGAAACCGGCGTAAGAGAAAACAGGGAGGAAAACGGTCGATAGTGGTTGCTCAACTGGTGTACGACAATGGGGCTGGCTTAGCTGGCTTCCTCTAGTTCTCTCAAGCTCTCACAACTGCTCAACAATGGATAAAGGAGGGATTCAAGCAAGAAGAAGGTTGCTGAAGAGACGGGGTCCCCAAAGGCTTCCTAGGCCTTTAACACTTGTCTCTCTCTCCCTTGACTTGCCCCCACCACACATGGCCTTGATCCTCAGCCATTTTCCTCCCTTGGCTTCCTCAAGAAGCTTGCCAAATGGTCTAAAAGGTTCCTCCCCCCATGGCGTACGAATTTTGTGACTTTGCCCTTTAATCTCTTCAATTCCATTCAATCCTCCTTCAATTCAATCCAAATTGAAGCCCATAAATTCATCAAATGTGTCCACACTTAAATCTATATTTCTCCTCACCGATAGAACCAACTTGCATCCCAAAAATGCTACCAAAAGCGGGCCTACGAATTTTCTGATCCAAAACGGTCATACTTTGATTATTCGCCAAAAATCTCGATTTGCAGAAAAATATTTTGAGGATGATTCGACGTTCCCAAAATGACTTGTGACATGACAGTACTTCCAATTTCTGAGTTTGGGTTCAATTTCGCGGTTAATTTTAATCTGGCGCGATTTTAGCGCATCCTAATCTACCGGGTAGCTTTTATGAAGTTTTAACGCTTTTGACCTATGGTCGATCATTTTCGAGCTACAAAGTGCATCTTTGACACATTGGCAACTCTTGGTTGTTGTGAAAATCTCAAGATTTAAAATACGAACACAGGATACAAAAAAGACATAGTAATTAGTCCATGTCGTTTGATGAGAATTTTGCCATCAGGTGGAATCACCTGCACATTGATCACATATTTCAGTTGAATCAACCTATCTCTGATCTCTGATCGATTTTGACAGTGTCGTATTGACCCTTGTAGATTAGCATGGTCGAGTAGTCGATTCATGATCAAATTTTCAAGTCTATTGCATTAAAATTCATTCACAGCTTTATCTAATAGACTAGTTATCCTGTGAATGATTAGCTCAGAGAAAAGGACTATAGGCATGTGGATGAAAAGCCCAACTTATCTAATTGAAACAAGAACCTGAAATTCAGGATGTCACAACTCTTCCATGCATGACACTTTGTCTTCCATGTCTAACTCTTCAAGATTTAGCACGTGGCTAGGGTTAGGGTCATGCGTCCTCAACAACGACATGTGAAAGACGTCATGCACTTACGCCAACCTTAGCAGTAACACAAGATGATACGCTAAGATCCCAATTCTTTCTAGAATCTCAAAGGGACCTACGTACCTCGGACTTAGCTTTCCCTTCTTCCCAAAGCGCGAAGTACCCCTTGTTGGTGAAACCTTTAGAAAAACGTGATCACCACTTGGAATACCATTGGTCTCCAGCGCTTATCTGCGTAGCTTTTCTGGTAGCTCAGAGCTACCTTTAATTTGTTTTCGATGACAGCAACTGCATCCATCGGCCGCTGAACCAATTTTGGGCCTGTGATCTTTCCGTCCTCGACTTCATCCCAACGCAGTGGCGCTCTGCACGATGTGCCATACAACGCTTCAAACGGTGCCATCTAAATGCTCTGCTTGTAGCTGTTGTTGTAGGCAAAGTCAACGAGATGAAGCTATTCATCCTAGCTTCCCTTGAAATTCAATAAGCAAGCTCACAGGATGTCTTCGAGGGTTTGGATAGTCTGCTTAGATTGGTCATCATACTAAGGATAATAAGCCAGACCATATTGTAGCTGTCAAGATCACTCTAAAAGAATCTTTAGAAGAAACTGGAGAAAATGTTGCTTCATAATCTATTCCTTCTCTTTGAGTGAAACCCTTATACCAGTCTGGTTTTAAACTTTTTAATCTTTCCTTTAGTATCCCTTTTAGTCTTGAATACCCATTTGCAGCCAATAGGTTTAAAACCTTCAGGTAATTCAACAAGCTCCCAAACACCATTGTGTTTCACAGATTGCATCTCATTTTTCATCGCATTTAGCCACAAATCTAATTGAGGACATGAGATGGCATCCGTATAAGTTACCGGATCAACAATACAACTAATATCATAATTATGTTCTCCTTGGTAGACAATATAGTATGGTGGTATAGCCGAACGTCTTTCCCTAATTGATCTTCTGAGTGGAGCTACTTCAACCTCATTCTGAATTTGAGGAGCTTGAGAAATTTTATCAGAATTGTCTCAACAATAGGATCGGGCCACAACAGCTCGTTGTGGCGCAAGAGGCTCCATAATTGTCTACACAGATGAGACAGGGGATCCAAGTAATCCCCACCATACTATCATCTTTGATAGTTTGTGAGCAACTATCCTTTTCAGCTACATCAAATTCCAGAAATTTTACAGTATGAGATTCCACAATTCTTGTACCTCCATTAGGGTTATAAAACCGGTACCCCTTTGAATGATCTGGGTAAGACACGAAGTAATATCGAGTAGTTTTGGAATCCAGCTTACTCAATGTTGGATTATATAACTTCACTTCTACTGGACATCCCCAAACTTTAAGATAATTCAAGCTAGGTTTACATCTAGTCCATAACTCAAAAGGGGTCAATGGAACCGCTTTAGTAGGAACACGATTTAGAATATAAAGAACTATTTTCAAAGCTTCACCCCACATAAAATTAGGTAAATTGGTTCTACTAATCATATTTCTCATCATGTCCATAAGAGTACGATTGTGCCTTTCAGCTAAACCATTTTGTTCAGAGCTTCGGGCATAGTAAACTAACCTATTATCCTAATCCTCTAAATATTTTAGCAAACCACCCTTTAAGTTGTCCAGCATTATTGTGCCTACCAAAATACTCACCACCACGATCAGATGTGACAATCTTTATAACTTTTCCCAACTGTTTCTCCATTTCAATCCGAAAAATCTTAAATTTGTCAAGAGACTCAGACTTTTCTTTAATCAAGTATAAGTATCCATATCAGGAATAGTCGTCAATAAATTGGTATAATCAGACATTACTAGAAATAATTGTAAAAGCAATCCTAAACCTATTGTAAGTTTAGATTAAGATTAGCCTATTATAGGTGAAAAGTACACAAAATCTGTTTTTTTATATTTTATATATTTTTTATGTGTTATGATGAAAGATATTCCAATATCATTGAAGTTTCCTCCTCCTTTTTTTTTTTTTAAATTTAAAGTAATATTATTCTATCCAAGATCAACACTATTTTTTTGTGGCATTATGTCCCTTCTAATCTTAAAATTCATGGATTTCAAGACTCATGTCAAAGCTTAGACGCAGCTTATTTACAATCTCCCAAAATAGGACAAGACTGAGAAACAACCTATGAGATGATTCAAGTAGCAATGTTCAGCAACAGATTGTTCCTAGTCTTCTAGGTCACTCAAACACAACTCTTGCAACTCCCAATTAACGAAAATTTGTAATTCCCATCGTACTTTTTCTTATACACATTGCATTGTTTGTGCATTTATATGTAAAAAAAATGTTAAATTGGATACGCTACTATCATAGTGGATGCTTGAAATGATGAATCGTAGGGTGAATCGCATTTCTCTACAATGTGTTTGGAGAGAGAATTCTCAAGAATATTTCTATTGCTCAATTCCTAAATTATTGGGGTGGGCAACCTATTTATATTTGAGTCCCTCACTTTATAGCCGTTGATTCCCTTTTGACATACCACGTGTTGTTATCTGATGTGTTTATAGGATGCATGAACCACAAGTTGAACCCAGATGCTTCAAAAACTTGACATATGTAATAATCCAAATGTAGGCTAAACACGCCTATAGTGGTGATACGAATATGTGAAATCACCTCTAATATGCAAAGCATATGATTAAATTAAGCAAAGAAATGATTTAGAAAACATTTTCCAAAAATAAGTACTTATATCATTTAAAAAAAATTAGTGTGCAGTCTAAATGTCAATGATCATTACTTAGTAAAAGATCATTGGGCATCACGTTTATAACATGGGTTTACTTTCTATTCATTTTGCCAAAAATGAGTGATTTGAAAAATATTTTCCAAAAAATAATTGCTTACATCACTTACAAAAATAAATTACAAGAAAATTTTTCATCACTCATGAAAATAATTAGGCATAGATTGTCATCAATGATGAAAACAATTTCCACTAACTAATTTTTTTTAAACAATATAAGTACTTATTTTTCAAAAAATGTTTTCCAAATCACTTATTTTCGGTGAAACAAATGCAGCCAGCCTAATTTCTTTGCTTAATTCAATCATATGCTTTGCATATTAGGATGTGATTTCACATATTCGCATCACGACTGTAGGTGTAAACAATCATTTATTTTTGTAAGCGATGTAAACAATTATTTTTTGGAAAATAATTTTCAAATCAATCATTTTTTGCAAAATGAGTGGAAAGTAAACCCATGTTATAAACATGACGCCCAATGATCTT
>JABKBN010000021.1:0-125308 GCA_014182585.1 Eucalyptus coolabah
ATAGAAGGCAATAGAGGAGAAGGACTTGCGCTTGGATGATCTCTTTTCTACTTTCGCTTCAAGAACAATGGATTTTAAAACACGTGCGTTAATCTTTCTACTCAATTATATGTGTTTTTATTCTAGTTATGAAGATGATGAGATTGCGCATTTTAGTGTCTATTATCATGGACATGAAAGTTTTCTAGAGCCAAACTAGGAATGGATGCAAGATAAAGAAACGGCTACATATATCCACAATTATTTAGACATTTTAAATAGTTGATTAGGCATAACATCTTAATATAAGGCTAAGTTTAATTCGACTCTGGATCACCATGCTGCTCACCATTGTGTGGATCTCTTCGGAAGCCCACGTGAGTGACCAAGACCCAAACGTGAGTCACAAACTCACCCCTTGTGGTGAGGTAATCAGCATGAGCCACCGTCTTATTCGATGGAGCCACACACAACTTCATTTCTGCCCAAAAGTCGGCCAAAACCTTCCAAATCCGCTCCTCATCGGCCACTGCATTTCACAAGCTGCCTTCCTAGCTGCGCGCCTCAACCCACAATGGTTTCCTGACATTGTTCATCGTCAGAGATGCTCTTTAGCTTTTGAATCCTGTCGCACATTGAAACCGAGGATCCCACCAGTGATTTCTTAGCTTCACTGATAGCACGACTAAATATGTATTCCGTCATACAAGACTGGGGAGTAGCCTTGGGGCGAAAGAGACCAAATAAGCAAGATATTTCGATAGCTTAGTCGCTATGACAAAGTTGTCTTTCTATTCTCGTGAAAGTTGAGGGCCACTTAGAGGCTTTTCATGCTCATAGAAAATGGTTGCTTTGTGCCAGACCATAATAACATGAGTGGCTATGTCAAGTTTACATGGCCATGAGAGCTCGTCAAAGACGTCATTGAGCCTCAAAGACCTTAGCCCCTTCTCCAAATTGCCGGTACAATTCCCTAGAGATAGAGCAATCGCCTTTGTCACTTGCTTAGACAAATTGGTGGGAGCAATTTGTTTTTAACCGTCCCTTTTTGGGTCAAAATAAGCAGCGGTGAATCTATTATTTATGTACTTCCATGGAGAATAGCTATACGCTTCGAGGAGCAAGTATTGACAGAGTTGTCTTCCCAAGGATTCAGTAACCAAACTTGGCACATTATCTCGATCAATTTCCTAGCACATCTATTCTTTTGCCACCACTCATTCTGCACATACTTGCATATGTACGTCACCTTCGCCCATTCTGAGAAAATCATGATGCCCAAATGTGCAAACTCGATGACGAGGATTGACTTTGCAAGCAAAGATGGTTACAAGATGAGCCAGTTCCTTCCTACAGGTTATTGCAGATCTAACAAGGCCACTTGGGTTTCTTGGTCCCCAGGATCACGTACCTCAATTTGAAAGGAGATTGAATCAGAGCAATAGCAACCATAAT
The DNA here is from genome assembly GCA_014182585.1 of Eucalyptus coolabah. Lineage (NCBI taxonomy): Eukaryota > Viridiplantae > Streptophyta > Magnoliopsida > Myrtales > Myrtaceae > Eucalyptus > Eucalyptus coolabah. The sequence goes on from JABKBN010000021.1 coordinate 1,435, forward strand.
GAAAAGAAGAAGCAATCTGTAGATTGACCAACACGGATTGAGATTCAATGGGTATTTGGTGCAGAATAAATCGAAAAGAAATGCAAGTTCTTTGATGATTGAAAACGCGCTCATAACCATTTTCTTCTCGAAGCATATGCTAAATCAAAGGCCATAACTTGTCGTGAGCTTCTCGGGGCAACAAATAGCCAGCGAATCTCATGCAAGTGAACCTGAAGAGCGAAAAAGACAGGCAAAGATCCTTCAGTCGGCCTTCTGGGTCACCACTTACACTCAAAAGCCTCCCTTTGCAACTCCAAACCTTGTCCACGGTGATGGCGCCATCCATCCCCTCTAACTCCTATCGATAGCACATCGCTTTCCCATCGAGCCACAGTGATGCCTTTTGCCTCCATATTGCCATCGAGAACAACGAGTGCACCTTCACCTTTTCTGCAAGTCTCATTAAGTGCTTGTACCTGCGCATTGTAGTGGGATTTTCATCGCTTGAATTGTTGCGTTGGTGGTCGGTGCTCATGTAGTCTGCTATTAACTTGTATTTCTTCTCCATCATAGAATTTCTTGCCAACATCAAAGCTCATGCTCTTTTGTCGATTTTCACGAATAGAATGAGAAGAGACACTACGCACAATGTTGACATTGACTAGGTCATGTATGTGATAATCCTAGTATGAACACTTAGAGGGGGTGAATAAGTGTTTAAAAGAATTTTTGATAATAAAGTAAATTTCAAACAAAATTTGAGAACTAACAGAGTTTGATAAACAAGTCACCAGACTTGATGAATTTCAGAATCAGATAAGAGATGGAACTGATTTTTGTGATACTTAAAAGAATTTAACATATTTAAAATAAAAAGAGTTAAAAAAGAGAAGATTGCACACGAAATTTATAGTGATTTGGCTTAGATTAAGCCTACGTCCACTCTCCCATACTAACGGTCTTCTGGCCGAAATTTAATATAGTATTAATTGAGAAGTACAATCTTTTGAGTGCAAACGCTAGTGAAAAATTCATTTTTTTCTCACTAAGTCACTCTTCTTGTGATTTTCTCTTTTGTATGCAATTTGTAAGGACCACTGATGAAGAATAAGTAGTTGAAAAGACTTCAGATTTTGGAATATCAATTTTCATGTCTCTACATCAAATAGATTGAATAACCTCCTTAAATACTCTTCACGCCTCACTAGCTGTTGGCATTTTTTAGAGAAATTGCTTCCAATCAATTCGTTGGATAGAATCGACTAAGGAAATATTATAGTCATTTGAAGATTGAGATGAAAATCCATTAGTTTTGGTTGCCCATACAATTAGAAAATAGGTTTTCAGTAGATGCTTCTAAAAAAAAAAAAAATTGTCTTCAAGATTGATTTCATTAATTTGTAATTGATTCCATTAACGTATTTATAAAAGGTAAGTGAGATTCTTCACCAAAGAATCAGATATTGAAGAATAAATTTCTCATGTTTTCATTTTGAATCCTTATTGCAATATCAATAAATCTGAGTTTGATTTTATTTTCGTTCTAGACACAGTTTTAGTTTAGATTGCATTAGAGTGGGAAAGACTTCTGGAATGAATAAATTTTAGTAAGAGTCTGCAATATAACTACAGAAGTATACTATTCTTTAATATAAGAATAAGAATTAGAAAGTTTTGTCAACTTTAAAACTTGGTAGGAGTTTTCTCAACAGCATGAAACGATCATCCAACTTGTCATGAAACATTTGGCAGCAGAGTGGAGATTAAATGACTTCCACTGATCAATCTCCTCAATATTGTGCACAATGTAGGAATTGGCGCTTCGGGGAACCACCATCTAGATAAGCCGCCCATACAGGGAGATGCAAAATAGCAGAAAGGAGTGTTTTCGATAAGGCTAAGAGTGTATGCGATGATGGCGGGTGAAAGGGTGTAGGCTCCGCATGCGATCATTGCTAATGTGCGATTGCCATAACGTCTCTTGAGCGACCCGAGGATCCCAAGAAAGATTAATATTGAAGTAGTGATGGGCAGCAGTGCCTGAATTCTTAGCAGTCGGGTCACTGGACTTTCGAGCATATCCCCCCGGTTGCAGTGCTTCTGTTGCTCGTTTGAGTCTCTGGAGCCATAATTGAACATGGATTCGTTGATGATCATCAAACCTCTCTCAAGTGATGTTCTACGGTCCCTTTTATTGATGCAGCTTTGGTCGAGTGACGAAAATTAGAAACTCTTGAAGTAAATTATTTTAGCAAAGTGTTGACACGTAAAATTTGGCTAAATATATAGGAATAAATTATAAAGAAAATTAGAAACTAATTTGGCCCTACCCAAAAATATTTTGCATTTGATGGCACATCACATAGGGATTAAGATTATTTGCACTAAGTAAGTTTTATTTTCATTTTTATTTTTTATTTAAAAAAGGGACCAAATAGGCTCGGGGGGATGGGCCTTCGGCCTAGCCCCTCTTGCATTTCCCCTCTGCGTGGGCCCGGGCCCATCTCACCTAACTCATTTCCCCCAGCCCGGCCCCTTCCTCTTCTCTTCTTCTTCCTTCATCTCTCCACACAAGGGAGTTCCGAGGAGAGCAGAGCAGAGGACGCCGCAGCAGAGTAGCGCAGAGCGGAGGAGCAGAGCAGGCGGGTTTGACGAGTGATGTGACATCGGTTCGGCCAAGGGGGGAGCCGGTCCGCCCGCCGAAGACCGGTGGTCAAAGAATCACCGCCGACCGGCCTCCTCGGCCTATAAATGGGGCCTCGGGCAGAGGAGGCCAAAAGGGAGATCGGGGAGAGAGGAAGAGAGGTCGAGAGGGTGAGATCTGAAAGAGTGAGAGCTTGGGTGAGGGAGATCGAAGAGAGCGAGATCTGAGAGAGTGAGACCGAGACGACAGAAAGAGTTTGAGAGCAGCGAGTCCTAGCCGGCGTCCCCAATCTTGCGGCTCCCATATCTTCCAGCGCCAAGCCTCCGGTGGGTCCCCGGTTTTTACTTTGGCCTAAGTCCGCTTTCCCTGAGGATCCTGGGTTGACGACACGAGGACGGCCGGCCATAGCCTTGTCTTTTTGGTCGCCGTCGCCGAGCCGGGTAGGGCCCTTGGACCCGAACGTGCGAAAGCGCTCTGTTTTTTGTGCCCTGGTTCGGGCTCGCCGGATCGGGCTACCATTGTCTGGTTCGTGCGAGTTCCGACCTCAACATGTTATGTTTTGTTGCTGTTAGGTCCCTGTTTATCCTTTGCCGTCCGCCTCGGTCCTCACCCAATGTCCTGGTTGAGCTGCTCTTCGTTCCTCCGCCCCATGTGCTCGATGGAATTCTTAAGCTAGATGCACATTCATGTCCTTTGTTTACGGCCAAGACTTGCTGCGTTTTGTACGTGCCCTTACTGAACTCGGGTCTGGCTTATTCATTATATGTTGATTTCGGCATGAGCCCGAGACCAGGTGGGCTTATAACCGCCTCTTAGCTGGTGCCCTCTGCATGTTCGACGAAGTGTCTGATTGAAATGTGTGTGCTCGTTCTTAGTCCTTCGTCCACTTTTGGTGTTCATAGTTTGTCAAATGTGTTTTGATAGATCCTCGTTGATGTCCTTCACTCTGTATGTTCTAATTTGGTCATTTTTTTTTTTTTTTGGTGCATTGTGTTTCCGCAAGTGACCAATCCTTGGTTAGCAAGGAGAAAAGGTGGTGGTAGCCGCAGTCACGCCTGGTGGCCATGTGATGGCTGGACATGGCTTGTATCGATGCTTCAGTTTCTTATAAAACCAAAGTTGCGTTTCCTGTAGGGCACGAATCAGCAAGCATTTTCAGTTTCATGGGGAGAACTGAGAAGGAAGCCAGCACTTGTGCTGGAAATGCTTCTGTGAAGTAGAGAGAATAAAAGAAATAGGACAATTAAACTAGTGGGTGGGCTTGGCTAATGCGGTTTGGGCTTGATTTGTGTTAAGACGAACTTGGGCTTGTTTCTCGGGTTGGATCGCTTTGGCTTTCTTTTGATTTTTCTTGTTGTCAGGCTGAGATTGGGCTCAATATGCCGAGCCCGGTCGATTGAGGGCTCGTGTATTGAGACCCCGGCCCAGTGGATCGGGGTTGGCTTCGGTCGGATCGGATACGAAGACCCGACCTAGATCTTTTTATTGTAATATTATATTATTAGTTTAATAAAATTTTAAAAAAATCCTAAAAAATTCTCAAAAAATTTATTTTCTCTAAAAATAGGAAAAACTTAAAAAAAATGGTTTATGAGTGGATTTATCTTAAAATGTGCAAAAATCCTTGATAAGAAAGAAATTCTATTTGAATTCTTGGAAGCAAATGTCGGATTGGTGTTTGCACGTTTCCCTTATTCCAATTATGCCTTTTGTCACGCTTCGAACCTCGAGCATGCACATCCCTTGGCGGTCGATTACAAATGCGACATCCTAGGATACGTCGCCGACCTATTCTTTTTATATTTCAATTAAGCACATACGGAAGCGAATTAAATAAACACTCGACCAATAATCAAACATAGGGATAGTAAAAACATGCTAGCGATTTTTCACAAACCACACTTTATAAACATACCAAATTAGCACCGTCGCCCATGGTGGCGCAGTTGACTTCAGGCTCTCTCCCCCTCATGAAGGGGAGGAGTTCGAATCCTAGAGGCGTCGTATTTGCGCGACTCACTCGCGGCTGGGTTTGTGGTGGTGGCTTAGTTCGCTCCGAGTTTACGCCATCGGCTGTTAGCTGTACGGTGATTCCCGGGTCATCAAAAACAAAATACCAAATTAGCCCTACAAGTTTATATACATAAGTCTGTCCCAAAAAGAGGTCCTAAACAACCTATGTCACGTCCCGGTCCTTGAGTGCGCGCCCATCCCTCACTGGTCAATTAAATAATGACATCCTAGGACGTATAAAAATAATCCCTAGATAATAAAACAATAGAAAAGAAAAGTAGGGCCATATTTTTCAAACTTGAAAAACCACAACCACACTTTTATACAGTACAAACCATATAGTATATATTACAATACTATTAACAAAAGTCAAGTCCTTCACAAAATAGGGTTTGCGACAATCTCTCCTTCTTCCTCGCTCCAGCTGAAGCCAACGGTTGAGTTCACCGGAGAGTCAAAATCGCCTTCGAGCTTGGGGTCATTTGCATCTACCACCGATCCACCCCTAGGATCGTAGTATCCTTCTCGAACGCAACCTTCATCGCATACAATGGTACCTCCAATTCCAATATTGAACCCACCCTTTGCCCATCAGAATAATCACGATACCACGCCCGGTATTCATGGGGCACCTTTTTGGGTTCACCCACGTCTACCCAGACTATGGACTTTATTAGCACATACTCAAGTCCCGCGGGGTGGTGGTGTATCGAAATGTGGTAACCTGTCTCAGTAAACTTCTTAGATTGCCCAAAATAGTTAGGAGGGTTTGGAGGGGTTGCCATCTAGGGACTTGAAATGTTGTCCCACAATAGGATTAGACTATGTCTCAGCAAGTTCTACCCCACTAAGACCCGATTAGGAAGCTAATACGCCTTAAGCACAATACGGGTCAGAGGTACCTTGGCCTTAGTCTCTCCCTGCAAGACAACACAATTTAAATAGACATCCAATCAATTACCACAGATCGAATCATCGATCAATCGATTAAGTCGATTTCATGTCATCGGACCATCACCTGGTCAAAACAATACTATCTATGAGTCTGATTAAAATCCAAGATTGCTTACTCTAGGTGATATATAGATAGTAGCTTGCCCCAAAGGCTAGTAAATAACATACTGTTCATTCTCTAAGATGACATATTGAGTTATTGAGCCAGTATTGCATACCGTCCTATCTCCAAGATGACATATAGAGTTATCGAGCCGGTATAATATATCGTTTTTTCTCCAAGATGACATGTAGAGTCACTGAGCTGATATAGCATATTGTCCTATCTCCAAGATGACATATAGAGTCACCGAGCCGATATAACATTTCGTCTCATCTTCAAGATGATATATAGAGTCACCGAGCCGATATAGTATAACATTCTTTCTTCAAGATGACATATAGAGCCATTAAGCCATTATAATATATTATTCCGATCGTACAATCAATTTACCATTTTTATCATATCCGATAAAAATACACGTGTGTGGGTACATGGTCGGCTTTAGCCAAAATACAAGATTTTCACTTTTGAACCTCCCACTATTTTCAGCAGTCCTAAAATAAATTTTTGGCCTTTTGTAAATCGACGCTTCTGTAATTTTCAATTAATTACCAAAATTATCCCTTTTGAAATTAAATACTCACCAACATTAATCATAATCAATTTGCACAATTAGGTACTCAATTAAATAAATAGAGAGCACCACTATAATCAACACAAAATTCCAATCGCCGAATATCCCGGTCTAATTTTAGGAAAATAAATAAATAATTGAATAATTATGAAAAATAATAAATAAATACCAATAAATCCAACTTAGGCCTGTAATGCCTAATTGGATGCCAAAATGGACTTGAAAATTTTTTAAGACTCGTTAAATAAATACTAGAATTTATTTACTCGCTAATTGCACTAACTATCCACCTAACATATATCGGCAATTAATTAAATTTACTAATCTAATCTAATTAACCACCTAATCTAGCTTAGCCTAAACTAAACAACCCTTAAGCGTGATTAACCTACTAAACGAGGATTAGTGAGTTAAACTCACTTGTTCAGCGATCTGATTGGCTCAAATCGTCGGGGACGCAACGGGGCTCACTTTTCTCCAAAGTAGGCCTAACTTTTGGGGCTAGGAAGCGGGCCAACACGGGCCTAAAGCACTGCTGGAAACCCACACTTTTACTCTCCATTATTGGCTGCAAAAGAGAGAAACAAAGGCTAGATGAGGCGAGCAAGGACCGAGATGGGTTGAGTGAGCTCCGATGGCCAACAACAAGGACTTACAGCGGCTAAATGGAGGCAAAATGGCTCTGGCTAAGCCTACTGGACGGCGAGACAGCCTGTTGGAACAATGGAACAAGCGAGACAGGCAGAGGCACGCGCGCGATGAGGAGCGGCGAACGGCAATGTACGGTGGTGTGCGCGTGGGACGGGGTAGCTCTATTGTCTCTGGTGGCTCCTCCTTGGCTGCTGGTTCTGAAAATGGCACAAACAAGGGGGATGAAGGCTGGTTGGCAGCTTTGAGGGAGAGAGAGAGGGCAAGAGGGGGCCACCAAGCCTTATCTTCCACCTCTTGGTCCCCTTGACCATCCACCACCACCAGCTATCTTCCTTGACCTCAAATCAGCCACCCATGCTCCATCTACAACCTTTGAAATGGTCCAAAAGCTATAAGAAAGGGGGAGTTACGAATTTGTTTGCTTTCTTCTTCAATTGGACACTTATCCTTGCTTGATTCAACACAATTCGGCCTCAATAAATTCGATCGACATCTCTTTGATTAAATTGGTATTTTTTTCTCACCAATTGATCCCGATTGCTTTTCAATTTTGCAATAAAAAAAATGATCCCCGATATTTTCTAGACTAAAACGACCTTACGACAACTTTTTCCCAAAAAGTCTTGGTTTGCGATTTTAGCGTGACCTAGGCTACCGGGGAACTTTAAGAAATTTTTAGTGCAAATGACCCGTGGTCGATTTTTTTCGAGCCATAATGAACCCACTTGACACATTGGCAACTTTCGGTTGTCATGAAAATCTTAAGAATTCAAATACGGACACATGGTACCAAAACGATAAAAAAATCAATATAGTCTGGCCGATGAGAATTTTCCAAATTAGTGGAGTCATCCACAATTAGCCACACATCTTAGTTGAATCGACCTATCTCTGATCTCTAATCGACTTTTAATTGTGCCGTAATAACTTCTAAAGATGAGCACGGTCGAGTAGCCGATTCCTGGTCGAATTCTCAAGTCTATTACCTTAAAATTCCTTAATGGCTTCCCCGGATAGTCGAGTTATTTTGAGAGTGATCGGTTTGAGAACAGCCCTATAGGTGCGTCAATGAAATACTCGATTTATTCAATAGAAAATAGGATTGAAAATGCGGGATGTCACAACCTACACCTCATATCCCTCCGACTCGGGTGCTAGATCCTTCACGACACCATCTGGGATGTCGATGTCCATGGGATGAGCTACCTCCCCATCCTCGGTTCCGATGGGAGGTCCGTCAAAACCCTGTAAGGGACCCTCCCGAGTACTATTGCGCTCGTTAATGAACCACGTTTTGAAGTGATGAGGTACCAAGTGAAGGAGGCCCTCATTGATCCAAATCATGGTCACAACTAACTCACGAGTCTGGGTGGTCCCGGGAATAGGGAAAAAGGTAGACTCATAATCCATGTGCCACAACACTCCAAAACGAACATGACGTATCTCCATACCAAGGACTTGAAAAGGGGTTAACCATGACGGGGTGAGATAAATCTCAGTGAGTCAAAATTCTAAACTTCGGTTAGGATGCAAATTTTCCTCGAAGGTGGTCCTAAACACGCACCATATAGAACTCACCTCGCCTCGGCACGTCCCCACAGATTAGTGCATCACATATGCCATTATAAATATCACAAGCGTAATTAATAATCGAAACACATCATTTTCATCCTTCAAACATTCACATGGCTCCCAATTATAAGGTAAAACCGTTATGACACGTCCCATACTGTGCCACACAACTTTGACCCATAATCAAGCGCAACTATCACAACAATTTAGGTGTGTTTCAATTATTACGACTCATCGGCCATGACCAACTCAACAGTCGGCAGTTATCCAACGTAACCAGGCATCGTCTTGTTCCGTCAGGCATGGCAACATCTAGCATTACATGCCTAGACGACATTTCATAAAGAAGCACCGGCCCAGCCTCCACTGCGATTGGCATCCGTTGACGTGGGGCATCCGAACTTAATCAGGCATCACCTCTCCAACTCTCATTAGGTGATGGGTTCCGATAGTGACCACACAAGCACATACTTAGCCAAGAACACCTTACTTTGCATTCAAATACCTCATTTTCAAATAATGCACTTGGCCCATTTTCTTCGTATTAAAAATTCCCGGTAAAATAATTGTGCGTGGTCACGTATTTAAATTGAACCATCAAATTGAGTACACTCTCATTTTAAAACTCCACAATTTTATATAGTACATAAAATTTGACGTCCAAAAACCGACACTTGGTATTTTTTATTTATTTAAATGCCCATAAATTCGAGTTTTGCAATAATAATCGAAAACTACTATTAAGCAATCAATTGCACATATAAGCCATCAAATTCACGTATAAGTTCACCCACGAGAACAAGCGTAAAATTTCACAAAACGGCTAATCCGTCACTAATTACGCTAATTACGATTAATTAAATAAATTGCGATTAATTAAGTAAATCCAACTGAATTAACTTAACCATTGTTAACTAACCTAACCATGGTTAACTAACTAACCAAGGTCAACTAACCTAACCATGGTTAACTAACTAACCAAGGTCAACTAACCTAACCAAACTACTAACCTAACCAAGCTAACCAAACTAACCTAACTAAGCTAACTAAATTAACCTAACTAGGTTACCAATCTAACCAAGCTAGTTACATTAACTTAGGATTAACTAACTAATCCTAATTAACACTAGTCTAACCCTCTAAGCACAATTAACAACCTAATCAAGGATTATGGAGTTAACTCATTAGATTTAACAACCTAATCAAGGATTATGGAGTTAACTCATTAGATTAAGACGACGGCGGGCTCACGGCAACGGCAATGCGATGGCAGTGAGAACTCGAGACTACCGTGTCTTGCATGGAGGCCCACCGGCGGCTGAAATCAACCCTACAAGTCTTGGCCAAGGGCTGTTCGGAGGACTGAGGGCTGAGCTGGTCGTTGGTGGGGGCGAGCTGGGTGTTGGTGGAGGCGGCTGGTCGGCTAGACACTGGCAGACGGAGTTGAACGTGAGGTGGTAGTTGCAGTTGGTCGCTGGAATTGGTGAGCTGGTGGGTGAGGAGTGTTCGGTGGAGTGGTGGGGCAGTGTGTTGGTCGGTGCTGGTGAAGAGACGATGGAGGTGATGGTGTGAGGGCGTGTGGCAACGAAAGGAAGGGAATGGACGAGATGGAGTGATCGGCTGCAACAGGAACAAAAAGGGAAATGGCATGCGTGAGGGAGAGATGGGGCTGGCGGCAGAATGAAGAGGAAGAAGTGAACGGCAGAGAGAGGGGGAAGAGTATGCGCATGAAAGAGAGAGAGGGAGAGGGAATGGAAGTCAAAGCCATGGCCAATGAGAAACCTTAGCAAATATCTAGCCACTCATTGCAAAAGCCTCAAAGTCTTCAGCCTTAAAGGTCAAATGACCATCCAATGAGAAATTAACTCCAATTTCTCACATATAAACCATTTTGGGCAGCCAAATAACCCCTTTAATCAGCCCATCCGAATTTCCCTTAATTTTCTTTTTATTCGAAATCGATTTTTCGCAAAATTCTGGACTCAACGAAAATTCGTTGAAAGATGAGACAACGTCCTATAAATGAATCGTGACACGCTCAAACATTTGATTCTCGAAACCGAATTCATTTTTGTAGTTAAAATCGGCGAACGCGATTGTAGTATGACCTAACCTATCAGGTAGCTTCTAGGGATTTTAGTGCATTTGACGTGGTCGATAACTTTCAATATACATTTGTGCATCTCCAAATTGTAGACAACTCTTGGTTGTCATAAAAATCACGAGATTTCAATTACGTGTCATGAGTATAATATCGATAGAAATTTGGGTTATTGTCATTTGACGCGAATATTGCAATCATGCTGAACCACCCACAATTCGACTATGTAATTCCATCGAATCGACTTATATCCGATCGCAATTTGATTGTAAAGTGTTGTATTGACCCTTGCCGATTATTATTTCCGATTAAATTTTCTAGTTTGTCACGTTTATGTCCCTTAACGGCCTCACCTAATAAATTAGTTAACTCGTGAGGAGCCAGCTCCGAGTAAAACAACCATAAGCGCGTCAACAAAACAACCATTTCATACTTTTAAGACGGGGTCGAATTTCATGATGTCACACCTTTATGATGCATGTATTGCTATTTCCTCAGCCTAGTTAGGAACTGAATCCCAAGACTTGTGATTGGTATAAAATGCTACATAAATGCTTTACTTAATGTTTAAATAATATTAGGTATGGTAAGGGTATTATTTAATTAACTAGTATAATCAAATTCTCGATCCTAATTTCTTTAGTTGCACAGAAGTAAAAATATTTTCACAATATTTTACTTGAATTTTTAATCGACCTACAATAAATTAATTAATGGCAACTATTAGATAAAATTGATTTGCATATTAAAACTCGAATCATAAGTCATGAATTAGTGGGCTTGAAAGAACCGAAGCTAAGCCTAGACTTAGCATCGACTTAGCAAGCCATTAGCCTTTGCGCCCATGGTAGAGTTTGAGGAGGTCGTGACACAAAGCAATCAACATCATTAATTAATTCTAGAGTAATTATAGAATATATTACTAATATAAGTAATATAAATTTCTTCTTCTAGAAATAATCTCATTCATTCTTGATTTGATTTGATGGTTAGTAAAAGAATGAGAAGTTAAAACTCTCAAATCAAGGATGGTTGAAATTGCGTATGTAAATTATCTTCCCATCAACGACATATCCCTAATTTTTGCTTAATTTTAAACCACCTACACGAGAATTAGGATTAATTGCTATGATAATTCTTGAAATACCCAAAAAGAATGGGCTATATTTTCCTGCAAGTGTCGAATCTACCTCTCTTGTCTGCCTTGACTTTGGTTTTCACAGCAGAATGGCTTTTGAGAAGGAAAAATAATGCAAATAGACAAACTGTTGATTATTGCTCAGACTTTCCCATTGAATATGATATAGGCAAAAGTTTACGATGATCATGATATTCCCGGTTTGTGTGGAGCCTTGGAGACAGAGACAGACTATCCGAGGATGCAAGAAGATGACTTGCCTAGCGCTTGGACAAAATAGGCAACTCAGCGGGCACTTATAGATCCCTCTATTTTGATGTCGATTTTGTACATTACTTGTGAGAACTTTAGAGAGTTTATGAGAGCCATCATTGAAAGTGTAGGAAGTGGGCCTGTGACAACTCAGAGTACGATTTAGGCCTTGTTTGGCATTTCAAACTGTGAATGCGATTTAATGGAAAGAGAATGCTAGATTTATTAGAACTAATTTAAAAATTAATTTACTAAAGAAGGTGTTAGATTATAAATGACCCTTCAGATAAGTGGGCGTCAAACAACAATCACTAACAATGTGACACATTATTTAGTCAACCAATTTTTCAGTCATCTTTTTCTAATGAGAATAAAGTCGTTATTCCTTTAATATGTTGTGTTTGGTAGCATGTAATGGAGAGGAATTGATTTTGAAATGAAACTGTCATATTAGCTTTATTTTCATGAAGGGGTAGGTGAAAATGAATGTTAGCCAATGGAAATGAATGAGCAAAAATAACATACCTGGTAACTTGGTTAACGGACGAATGAATTAAGGTTTCTATTAGGAGAAGAAAATTTGATATGACGGTATATTCATCATATACATAAATTATATAACTAATTTAATTTGACTAGTTTTATAATAATTTACACATTTAAAACTTGAATCATTTTTAGCTCCAAAATGGTACTAAACGTTAGAATTAGAGATTCATTACTATTTCATTTCCTTTTTTTAATTCAGATTTCTTTTATTTTATTCTCATTGTGTCATTCTTATAACCAAAAAGAAATTGATCAAGTACAATATAAAGTCCTAGCGAGCCCCCAAGTTTGAAACTTTTCGTACTTGAAATTCTAAGATATCGAGAATTAATATATAGAGCTCCTAGTTCGCGCATACATTACTTAAATTGCACAATGAATGACCTGTACCTTCGAAGTGGACGGACGTCAAGGCTATGGATCTGAGTAAAATATGGCTCCTAATAAATTTTTACAACAGTGAAGATGGTTAAATTAATAATTATACTAGCATGTAAGGGGACCTCAATAGGGAATCCAATCAATCCAATGCCCTTTATTTACAGCCACATAAATCTTCTCATTGTCCTACACATCGCAAATCTTCATCTTTAGCAAAGTTGACCTGACAAAGAAAAAGCAAGACCAAGTATTTAAAAAAGGTGAGCTAACACGTTTTACATGCAGAACTAACGCTATCCTGGGTGCCAAGGTATGGAATAGACCTCCATAACATTGGGAGAAGCATGAGGATGCGAAAGTAATGATGCAAAGTGGTTCGAGTGGATTTATGCTGGGAATCTGCTTATGAAAGTAATATTACGTGGAAGATGTTCAAAAGATGGGTTCTCCATCCCCATAAAAACCGGTTGGAAGCTAATGTTGCTTTCTCGATAGTGACCATGGTAGGTTGAAATTAGTTGTACGTTGAGTCCGCATGCCCAGTCTGAGATGGTGAGATGTCCAAGTTGATGGGAGACATTGATTGGTCACTCACAATGAGACATTTCAAGCCATGAAATGATCCTAAGGCTAACCTAGTGAATTGGGTTACCAGGCGTGGCAAGGTCCGATGACTGAGGCCTAGCGACATAGAACATAACAAATAGTATCAGAGTAGTTTTCTTGATTATATGTATAGATGCCATCCATTAAAATGTTTCAAGCACGACCTTCAGAAGAGACGAAAGTGTTGCTGTCCGATGACCGCAGGCCATTCACATAAGGCCCAGGGAGAAACAATGATGGTGTGGTATGCAAGGAAGCGACACACATTCCATTGGGCGAGTATTGGCCATCCATATAGGAGGGAGATGTGGTGATGATTAGCGAATGTAAGGAAGTAACAAAATAGCCCGCAACGAGGGTGTTGTGGAAATCAAGTGACAGGAAATGTCACGAACTGAGATTTCTAATTCCATGAACGCATTGGGGTTAAATTCCTTAATATCAGAAGTATGAGAGATGCTATATAAACTAATTTATATTGAATTGTGGGAGTAGTGTCAGAGAGTTTACGTTAGGAATCCATTGGTGAAAGGAATATCACGTGGAAGATGTCCAAAGGTAGGGTTGAGTATCTATGCACAAATTGGTTGGAGCTAATTTCACATGTAAATCATGACAATTGGTCTCATCAAGAGATCCATAGAAATTTGATGTTTCTGTTTTATGAGTTCTATGAGTTCGTGTCAAGGAAGAGATCCGTAGAAATTTGATTGGAGGATTTCAATACGTTTTCTCGTTTGCTTCAATTTGGTTCTGGAAGCCGACCTGATCGAAATCTCTGCAGCACATTTCCAATATTCTTCCTGGTAAATGCCGCTGATACGGAAGCGCAGGAGGCTTGTTTGCGGTTTTTGTTCCGGGCCGTCAACAGCTTGAATTACGCTTCTTCGCCTTTTTTTTTTTCCGGAACATCTCTCTTTTTCTTTCCCCTTCTGTTGGCGCTGTCTATCTTCGCGAGGATAAGCAATTAGAGCTGGACAGAATTACCCGCCGGTATACACTCAAGAGCATGATATGTCCGCTCATAAGGATGTGTGAGAGAGAGAGAGAGAGAGAGAGAGAGAGAGTTTCGCATAATGGGCGAAACTTAAACGAAATTTTCCGCAGAATGCCTTTATGATGACTTTCGTGATCTATGACTGTTGAAATGAGCTCGCTCTGGGTTAGATTCCTTCACCGTTTGTTTCCGGGTTATTATATGGGAGGTTAGTGCTTATTTTGACTTGCAGCATTACTTTGCTGAATTAATAGTAAGTTTAACTTATTAGCTTGCTCAAAACGCTGCAACTACTCCAACCAAAATGCCTCCTCCCTGGTACATAGCACTTTATATAGACCTGTTTGTTTGCTCTGCGGCACATATCTATGCTTAAGGCCATATAGACCAGGGGTTCATGATTATTATATGAGTTCTTTACGGTCAGCTTATTTCATGGATACTTGAGTCAAACCACATAAATCCTGGCTATCCTTTTTAACATTTCTTGTTTATTTATTAGGTAACTTCTTCCTTCTCACAATAGATTTGATTTGCAAGATTTAGTAGCTTTCTTGTTATTTTACAACTGTAAGAATTTTCCTGATGTGGGCTACATTAATTGAGATTGTAATTGACTGTTTTACAGGGTTGGTCTAATAAGGTAAGGCATAAGATTATCTTAATATTCGAATATGGGCTTAGCTTGTATGAGCCGAGTTGAGCCCGACCTGTGATGAGAGGGTTCATCCAAAACTCTATAAATAGCATTAAGGTCCCTCTTCTAGCCCTCATTCTTCCACGAACTTTCTCTCACCTCACACATGGGAAGTTGTGAGTTGTAGTCTCATTGAGCCAAGAACCAAAGGTCATAGAGGAGAAGAACCTCAGCTCATCGTTGGAGTGTCGGATTGTCGCCATTCCGTATAAAGAACAATGGATTCCAAATTAGGTATGCAATTCTTCATATTCTCCTCCTACATTGTCACGCCCCGATCCTTGGTCACGTGCCCATCATTCATCTTTGGTCGATTTTAAAAACGATATCTTAGGATGTATCGCCGAACCTTTTCATTTTAATATGCACATGTGGAAGCAATTATAATCCATAGACAATAAAGCAATGTGATAGAAAAGTAGGGCCATATTTTTCATATTGAAATTCACAACCAAACTTTTATACAACCACACCTCAGAGTATTTTACCATACTATTAACAAAGGTCTAGTCTCACACTCAACCACCTATAAATAGGGTTCACAAAAGAGGGTGGGATCTCAATCCTCATCCAAGTTGTACTCGGGATCATCATCAGGGTTCTCCTCCAAGTACTCCTCTTCGGGTTCTTTCTCCTTAGGCTCCTCATCATGGTCTTGAAATGTTGTCCCACAATCAGGATGAGACTACGTCTCAGCAAGTTTTACCTTATAAGACCCAATTAGTAAACTAATACACTATTCGGGCTACCTATGCACGCATGGGTCAGAGGACTTACCTTGACCCCATATTCCACTTGCATATTAGCACAGTTCAATAGGCACCCAAGCAATCACATCACAGTTCGATATCTTGATTAATCGACTTAGTCGATTTCATGTCAATCGACTATTCATCGGTCATTTCAATTCAATCGATTGATTCACGACATTAGATCAAAGTAACGATTAATCCACTTAGTCAATTACATGTCATCTCGACCTTTTCTTTGTCGGCTCATCTCATACTATCTATAAGTCCATTTATATCAGGACTGCTTACTGCTAAGTTGATAAATAGATAGTATAGCTCGATTCTGAGATGATTGGTATACTGCTTTTTGATAAGCTGCCATATCACCCTTAGGCTGATATAATATACCGACAATGCTCAATCTAAACTGATAAAGTATACTGCTCTCAGTTAAGTTGTTATATTGCCCTTAGGTTGATATAGTATATCGACATATTCCATCAAAACTAATAAGGCATACTGCTCTATGCTAAAAGCGACATATCGCCTATAGGCTGATATAGTATATCGGTATATCTTGCTTTTGCTAAGCGACATATCGCTTGTAGGTCAATATAGTATATCATCCCAATCATACAATCAATTCCATCTTTTTATCATTCTCAATAAAATAGCCGTGTGTGGGGTCACAGTTGGCCTTAGCCAAAATATAATATTTTCCTTTCCATAACTCCCATATTTTCCGTAGGCCACTCAAATATTTTTGGCATTATTAACCAATGCCCGATTATTTTTCAATTAATAACCAACGATTATCCAATTAGAGAATAATTCCAACTTTCACAAATATTTCAATTCAACACGAAATAAAGCTCAATTAAATAAACGGACTGTACCACGACAATCAATATAAAATTCTGGTTGTCGGCTATCCTTACCTAATTTCTGGAAAATAAATAAATAATTAAATTAATTTCGAAAATTAATAAATAAATACTAAAAATCGAATTTAAGCCTATAATGCCTAATTGAAGCCCGCGATGGGTCGGGAAAAATCCCGAGATGCATTCAATAAACAATATAAGCTATCCTCTATCTAATTACACTAGCTAAATGCCTAATATGCATAATCATTAACTAATAATCACTAATGTACTCTAATCTAACCACCTAATTGTACTTAATTAAATATAATCAACCCTTAAGCTTAATTAGCAAACTAAGAAAGCTTTAGTGAGTAAAACTCACTTGGTTAAAAGCGGAGACCGGATCACCGTGGCAGTGGCTGAAACCTGAACTTTCGGCGGCGTCGACGGACACTCGGGTCGGGCCTACAAGGCTCGCAAGCCCACAGCAAAAGCTGAGCTTGGGCCGAACTTGCTTGGGTCTCGCTGATTTGGGCTTCAAGTTGTGGGCTTGAAGATGGGCTGAAAACTGGGCTTGGGCTGCTGTGAACTGGGCCGAATTCCAATGGGCTAAAATGCTGGATTTTGGGCTTCCAATGGATCAATCTTGCGGGCTTGTTGGGCTGCAGATTTGGGCCGACTTGTTGGGTTCGTGAAGAGACTTCGCTGGACTGCTGGGCCGAGACTTCTTCGCTGGGCTTCGTGCGTTGTGGTTGGGCGCATGGACTTCAACTGACTGAAGTCACGTGTAAGAGGAGAAACGGGTGGACTGAACTGTTGCAGGCTTCGTTGGCTTCAACTGGTGCGGCAAAGGGGAGAAGTAGCTTCGGGCGACGCTGGTAACAAGGGAACAAGAAGTGGCTTCGCTCGGTGGTCTTCAACGCCGGTTTGTTGACCGGACAAGGGGCAGACGCGGCCAAGTGGCAGCGTGCAGGAGAGTCAACAATCAAAGGCAGCAGGGGAGTTTGACTCTTGGGAGACAAACGGTAGTGGAGATGGGCAGTGGAGGCTTCGCTCGGTAGAGAGAGGGACGCGCGGCTGCTGGCAAAAGCTGGGCTCTTCGCTGGACGGCGTGGCTGCTCCTTCCTCTGGTTTCTTCCTTGTTGGTTGGGGGTGTCGCATGAAGCAAGAGGGAGAGGAGAGAGAGAATTGTTGCTGGCTTTGTCGACCAAGGGAAGAGGATGAGGGAGAGAGATGAGTGAGGGCCCATTTTGCTTGATTTTTCCACAACAAATATCTTCTTTGTCCCCTCATCTTGATCCACAACTTTAGCTGTCTCCCACCAGCTTATTTTCAGCCTAATATACCTCTTCTAGAGAATTGAGTTGGTCCATAATTCACAACTTGTAGGGGCATACGAATTTTTAGCAAAAGGCTTCAATTGCTCATCAATTCTCCCTCAATTCATTCTCAATCGGCTCTCATAAAATCAATTGATACCTCAATGCCTTAATTGTTATTTTCTTCATCCATGCATCCATCATGCATCCCAATTTTGCCAACAAAAGAAATCTTCGGCTTTTCGCTAAAAAACTACCCAGCGATGACTTTTTACCGGGGAAGTGTTGGTTGTCAGAAAAATCTTTTGAGACCGAGTCGACACTCTTAGAATTTATTGTGACATGAGAATCTTCAATTTCGAAATCGGACTTAAATTATTTGTTAATTTCCATTCGGCGCGTTTTTAGCGTGAACTAGGTTATTGGGTAACTTTCAGGTATTTTTAGTGGAAATGACTTGTGGTCGATTTTCTTCGAGCCACGATGAACCCAAATCGACTCATTGGTGACTCTCGGTTGTTGTGAAAGTTTCGAGGATCTAAATACGGACACGGGGTATCAAAACAATAAGAAAATCAGTTTAGTGCCGGTTGATGGGAATTTTCTAATTTAGTGGTGTCACCCACGATTAGCCACACATCTTTGTCGAATCAGCCTATCTCTGATTTCAAATTTATTTTATACTTGTGCCGCAATGGCTTCTAAAGATAGACCCAATCGAGAAGTCGATTCCTAGTCGAATTCTCTAGTCTATTTACCTTTAAATCCTTATTGGTTTAGGATAGTCTAGTTATCTCGAGAGTAATCAGCTTTGAGAACAGCCCTATAGGCGTATCAATGAAATACCCGATTTATTCAGTAGAAAATAGATTTGAAAATTTGGGATGTCACATACATGTTTGGGTTTCTAGCTATATTAATCCTGGGATGTTGTTTCGACGACCAACATTTGGTATCAAAGCTGACATAGCCTAAAACTTGAACTGTTGATTTGGCCCGTTTTCAAAAATTTTGCCCATTGAAACTTGATTTTGATCACAGATTCGAATTCGTCTTGTTGAATTGAGTGTTTCAGTGGGAGACATGCTTCTGGTGGAGGCCAAATGTGTCGGCAATGAGCATCTTAGATTTCACTTACCCTTGGACTGTTTTGCCCATTTTGTGAATTTTGATCGGATGAAAGTTGATTTTGAGCACATATATGGATTCTACATACTGAGATGAGCATTTTGGTGGGTTGTACGCGTTGAGATGAGACTGGAAATGGCTGCACGTGCCTCCACATGCTGAGATGGAGCTCGAAATTGGTGCTATGCACTGTTGCAAGCCCTCGCGCGCGTGCGCACCCATGCACACTCATGTGCCAGGCGCGTGAAGGGCTAAGGTAGTTAGTGACGTTAGCTGATGTCACCACATCGACTTGGGCCACCGCCTTGCCTTGATGATGTCGTGGATGACATCAATTGGAGATGATGACATCACCAATGACATCACCTGCCAATGGACCTGACTCGGTGGTCCGTTGATCGAGTAACTTGACCTAGTTTGATTGTGTTGACCGACTTTGTTGGTCGTTGACCATCGTACCGGTTGGACCGATGACCGGTCATACCAATGATCAGTCGAACCATTGGTTCAATTGAATTGGTAATCGGTTGGACAGTCAACTGGTCGGACCGGTTGCACCCAATCAGATCAGTTTAGGCCAAATCAAGGAGGGCAAGCGCATGGACCTCACATGCCATGCGTTCAGCGACGTGTGAGGGGTGTGCAATGTCAAATTGGTGCGTGGTTTGGACTGTTGTGCTAGTATGGACATTCTCTACACTTGTGATATATTTATTTTATATGTTGATGCCTTTATTGATATGAAAATGCATATGGAACCCTAAGGTACGTGATTTTTGGGGTAGTTTTTGCCTTTTTTTTTTATATTATATTTCTCTATGGTTTTGGGAGACACGTTGTGAGCTTACATGTATATTATTGCATAAAGACATCGTAGAGCATTGATTCATTTATAACATATATAAGGTTCAGCATGTATTAATGAATGGAGCGATGTGATTGGCATGACGTGTCATTTTAGTGACAAATTGCCCTTGTCATCACGTCTAAAATCATATATATAAGGTAAATGTGAGTCATAAGGTTTATATCCCCGGTGTGAGAATGCTTCAATGATTCAATTGGGTTGTGATTGCCACAGTGGTAGACTTTATTGGATTTGAGAATTATTGGTTTCATATTGTGACGGGATGTCTCATGTTCTAATGCATGGTTATACTCCCAAATGAGGCAATTGTGGGTTAGTTCATTAAGGGATGCATGTACGACATATGGTTGATGAGTGATTGACCTTAGTAGTTTTTTTTTTTTGGATTTTGGAGAAACCGCTTTGGCTGACAGCCGCCACGTAAACCCCCAGGTGACGCTTGCCCAGGGCCCACCATTAGGGCACCACGCTTAAATCGCCTAATGATCTGCCAGCCTCCCTGCAACTTGCGTTGCGAGGGCTTTGAACTCTGGACCTCCCGTTTGGAGGTCTGGAGCCTACCCAGCAGAGCTACCACGGCCGGTGGTGTGACTGACCTTAGTAGTTCATATACCTAGAGGTGGTGAATTCGCAAAAGGTCAGAATATATTCTCATGACCGCTGTCATGTAGAGAGTATACAATTGCATATCATGTATTTTTCCTAAAGGTGTTTATATGATGATGTGTGTAACTCTTAGGATGTATACTTATAAGGTTTTCAAGTTACACGGTACTCATATGATGCCAATTACATATACTGCTTGTTATTAAATCATATTCTCTGTAATGGCAACTCCTTTGTCATTGAGGTTCCTACTGAGTCAAATTTTAAGTAGTGAAAAGAGCATGACCTGTTTAGATGAAGCTGGTAAGTGTTCATATTACTATTACTAAGAATAAGCTGGCAATCTCACTGTTAGTGATATCGAACTAGAAAGTATTTTATTGTTTAAGGAAAGGTTATTCATGAGGTGTTTCATTTAGGAACACTTGAAAATGGTTTACCGAGTTGTGTGCTCTTGAAAGGATGATAGAAGCCTTGGTAGTTTGAAATTGTATTTCGTCGAAAGCCAAGATTGGGATAAATGCAAGGATTCTTCTACATGAGGTGTGATGGTTTTGATGAGACTAAGGATTACATCATAAGGATGTTAGATTTGAAGTCTAAAGTTATATTCATAAAGGAACTCATGAAACCACCATTTATTCGACAATTAGCTCTCGGGATATCACCTCTTAAGAGAAATGGTGTCATTCACTGCTTTTGTGGGAAGAAAGAACACATAAGGAATATTGTAATGAAGTAAAGTTTGGTTGTCCAAGCGTGGTTTTAGGGTTAATGATTCTTTGGCATTCATTTATGAATCCAATTCCAATCGAAAGCCTCAACTGGTTTTTGGTGGCTAGATAGCGATACAACAAATTATGTTATTTATCATAAAGGGATTCATAAATTTAAGGAAGTAAAATAAGGATGAATGATAACTCATCAAGGGAAACAATATTTGATGTCGAGTTAGTTTGCATTTGAGAAACACTTTTATGTACTTTCTTTTAGACTGTTTTCCTTATCATTTTTGAAAATGTGTGTACTCTTTTGCAAGTAAAGAATAATGCTATTTCTATGTTTTCCAAGTCAAATAAAATAGGGTGATGCAATTTATTAAATGGATTGTACCAATTGTGATAATCCACCAATAATATGAATGTCGTTTTTACAGTTGAAAAGATTATTTCCAATAGATTTTTACCTAAGGAGCAGTCTTATGCATTGTAACATAGACGTCTTGATTATATGTCTAGAGAAAGAGTAGAAAAACTGATAATGTTAATATTTTGTTTACTCATAAATGTTACCTAAAGACTTGAGTAGACTATTGTAGAAGCAAGATGATTAAGATAAAGAATAAAACTATAGTTTGAAGTTCTGAATTGTTAGAGGTCATTCACACTAATATTAGTGGACCATATACGATAACACTGTATACAAAATTTTATTTCAACACACTCATTGACAACTATTTCTTTTATATTTGATTAAAGAAAAGTTTGAATCTTTGAATAGATTCAAGTTCTTTCGTACTAAGGTCAAGGAATAGTTCGGATAAGTCTTTAAGATTGTTAGATATGATCGTAGTGGTGAGTATTTTGACAAATGTGGTAATCTTTGAGAAGCTTAAAGGGCTATTTGTCAAATATTTCGAAGATTTTGGGATGGTAATCTAATTTACTATATCCGAAAATCTTGAACAAATTGGTGTGGTCGAAAGGTGTAATTACACCATAATGGAAACGATAATGAGTATGATTATTAGGACTAAGACTAATAAATCAACTTTACTGTGGGGTGAAACAACCCAATACGCATTAAACCGTTTTTCTACCAAAGGTGTTACATTGACTCCTTTTGAGTTATGGATTTGACGTAAACCTCACTCAAATCATCTTAAGGTTTGGAGTGTCATGTAGAAATGAGATTATATAATCCAAGATTAAATAAGTTGAAATCAAGAACCACTTGGTATCATACCCATATCATTTGAAGGGATATCAAGTTTTATTATCCCAATGGAGGTGCAAGAATTGTGGAATCATAGACAACGAAGTTTTTGGAGTTTGACGTAGCTACAAAGGATAGTTGCTCTCAAACTATTAAAGATAATAGTACGGTGAAGACCATTGTGTCTTTGTCTTTGCTCGTACAAATAATTGTAGAGTCTCCTACATCATAAACTAAATCTGTTGAGGTTCAAGATAGTGTTATTGATATAGTTCACGATGAAGTTTTTCAAACATTTTAGGTGCATGATGAAGTGATTATAGCTCCACTCAAGAGATTTGTTAGGGAAAGATGTTTAGTTATATCACCGTACTATATAGTCTATATGTAAGAGCATGAATACGATATTTGCTGCGTGGTCGATCTGGTGACTTGTATGTATAAATGCCGTTTCTTGTCCTTAGTCAAATCTGTGGTTAGATGCGATGAAAAGACGAGATGCAATTTATAAAACATGATAGTGTTTGGAAGCCTATTGAGTTGGCTGAGGGTCACAAGCTCATCCGCTGCAAATGGGTGTACAAGATTAAGAGAAATTTCAAAGGAAATATTGAGAAGTTTAAACTCAAACTCTTAACGAAAAGTTTCACTTAGAGAGAAGCTTAGTCTTTTCTAAATACTATTTCAAAGTGAATATAGTATTAGTAGCTCATTTTGACATGGAGTTACGCTAGATAAATGTTAAAATTGCATTTCTCAATAGATACCTTGATAAAGAAGTCTATATAACCCGAAGGTTTTGCAGCAGATGATTCATGTAAGCTTATGTCTAAACTGAAAACCCTTATTTATGGCCTTAAGAAAGTTTGTAGATCAGACGATGCTTGAAATTTCATAGTGTTATCACTTTATTTAGTTTTGCTGATAATAGAGTAGATCGGTGTATATACTATAAGGTCAATGGGAGAAAATTTAGTTTTCTCACATTCTATGTAAGTGAGAACTTCCTTGCGATAGTAATATTGGATTTCTGCATAAGACAAAGCGGATATTGTCAAGGAATTTTGATTTGAAAGACCATGGATAAGTACCTTTTGTCCTTGGTATTGAGATTTATAGGGATCGTTCTCGAGGTATGTTAGATTTATCTTAGATTGCATATGTTGATTGTATTTTGAAAATGTTCAATACACGCTGTTGTTGTTAGGCTAATAGATTGAATCTCCGGCATTGTTCTTGTTCAAATTTTGGGAAAACCCAAACGAATGATATACTTTATGCTAGTGCACTTAGAAGTGTCATGTATGTTTAAGTACGCACTAGGATAGATATTACTTTTGTGACAAGAGTTTTAGGCGAGATATTAGTCAAGTCTAGGATATGATCACTGGATTGCTGCCAATGCGGTTTTGAGATACTAAAAAGGACAAGAAAACTATATGTTGACAGACATGTTCAAAAATTTAGAGTCTTAGAGAATTTCTTGCCTGAGACTTTCATTAGGGGATTCAAAAATAATATCATCAACATATATTTGAACAAGCACAAAACTTTTGCTTTCTCTTTTGATAAACGAGTAGTGTCTATTTTACCTTTTACAAAGCCTTTTTGAATTAAAAACTTATTCAGTCTGTCGTACCAAGCTCGAGGTGCTTGCTTTAGACCATATAAAGCCTTTTTGAGTCTGAATACTGAGTCTGGTTTCCTTGGGTCTTCAAACCCAGGTAGTTGTTCCACACAGATTTCCTCATGGATAAATCCATTCGGGAAAGCACTTTTGACGTCCATTTGGAATAACATGAAATTCTTATAACAAGCAAAAGCAAGTAATAAACGAATTGCTTCTAACCTTGCTACTAGTGCGTAAGTCTCGTCATAGTCTATCCTTTCTTCTTGCGTATATCCCTTGGCCACGAGTCTTGCTTTGTTTCTTATGACCTTTCCTTTCTCGTCCATCTTGTTCTTGAAAACCCATTTAGCTCCAATAATAGATTTACCTTTTGGTTTAGGAGTCAACTCCCAGACATCATTAATGCTGAATGGCCAGAGTTCTTCTTGCATGGCTTCAATCCAGCTTTCATCAGATAAAGCTTCTTCTATGCTTTTGGGTTCTATTTCAAAAATAAGAGCTACAAAGCACTAGACTCTTCTCGCCTTTTGGATCTTATGCGAATTCCTTCATTAATGTTGCTAATAATAAGATCTTTGGGATGACCGGACTTATGCTTCCGGTTGCTAGTTAATTTGTTAGGTTGATGATCACTTCCTTCATTTGAATCTTCAACAATCATTTGTTGCTGGTCTTTCGAAGTTTGAGTTGCTTCCTGAGATTTAGACTTTGTGGAGTCTAGAGTAGGTTCAGGATCTTCAAGATGAGTCTGAATAGATTCATTTTGCATAGAATCTTGGAATTTGACATTCATTGATTCCTCCATAGATTGAGTCTTCTTGTTGTAGACTCTGTACGCTTTACTTGTGGTTGAATATCCAAGGAAGATGCTTTCGTCTGATTTTTCTTCAAACTTGCCAACTCGATCATTTGCATTTTTCAATATAAAGCATTTACATCCAAACACATGAAAATATGAAACAATAGACTTCTTTTCTTTGAATAACTCATAGGGGGTTTTTTTTTTCTAGAATATGCCTTAGAAAAACTCTATTAATAATATAACATGCTGTAGAAACTGCTTCAGCCCAAAAACGTGAAGAGATATTGCTTTCTATTAAAAGAGTTCTAGCCATTTCTTGAAGTGACCTATTCTTTCTTTCCATAACTCCGTTTTGTTCGGAGTATATGGAGAGGAGAATAAATGCTGAAAACCAGATTCATCACAAAATTTTGTAAAATCTTGATTTTCAAATTCACCTCCATGGTCTGTTCTTATACTTGAAATAACATACCCTTTTTCATTTTGAACCTTTTTAGCAAATTTTTCAAAGTAAGAGAAAGTTTCAGACTTACTTGCTAGGAAATATACCCAAGTAAATCGTGAGTAGTCATCCACAATTACTAGGCAATATTTCTTACCTCCAATGTTCTGAGTTCTGGTTGGTCCAAAGAGATCCATATGCAGAAGTTGCGGTACACGGTTAGTGGAAACTTGATTTATTGGTTTAAAGGAATTTCTTACCTGTTTTCCCAATATGCATGGTGTACATAAATCAGACTTTTCGTATGATAGATTGGGTAAACCACGAAGAAGCTTCTTTGCTGAAATTTTGGCTATCTGCTTCATATTTATGTGCCCAAGCTTTCTATGTCATAAGTTTTCTTCGTCTTGAATTGAGATTAGACATTGTGATTCATCTGGTTTTACATCCAAGAGGTAGATATTTCCATGTCTTTGACCTATGAATGACTGAATAGAATCTTTACTGGTTCCTGAACATATTCCTTCTTGAAAGTTGATTTTGAAACCAGTATCACATAGTTGACTCGATACTTAGTAGATTGTAGTTGAGTCATTCCACTAAAGAAATATTGCTTATTGTGAGGTTTCCAATCTTTACAGTTCCAAATCCCACAATTTTTCCTTTTTGTTTCCTCCAAATGAGACTTTTCCACCATTTACTTGAACAAGCTTTATGAAGCAATTTGAATCTCATGTCATGTGTCTTGAGCATCCACTATCTAGATACCATTTTACCTTTTTCTTGATAGTGACCTGCATTTAAAAAAGAAACTCAAACTTTCTTTGGTACCCATATTTTCTTGGGTCCATTGTTGTTAGTATGATATGCGATTTTTGCCCATACTTTCCTAACAGATTTCCAAACCATAAGACATTTTTTTTTTCAAAATGATATGCACTTTGCACTTTGAACATCCGAGAGCATTGCGACCTACTGGTTTTACAAAGATCTTTTTAAAATGATTTTTGTAAGCATCTCTTGTGGGTCTTTGCTTAATTCTTTCATTCACTTTAGGAAAATCAATTAAAGGAATGGTTTCCACAGTCATTCCCAAACCAGATTTATTGAAATAAGGTCTTTGAATAGAAAGAATTTTTTCCAGTTTCTCGAATCCTATAAAAAATCTTTTAGAAATATTTGAGATATCATTTTTCAAGAATGCATTTTCTTTTAAATGATTATCTTCACTTTCTTTAAGAGAAGAAACATTCATGTCTAAACATTTCACCTTTTCTTTCAAAACATTTTCCTGTTGTTTTATAGCATAATTTTCTCTTTTGAGTTCGGAAATCCTTTTAAGAGAAGTTTTAAGACTAAAACACAACTTATCAATGCATTTAGAAACTTTAATAGGGATTTTGAAGTTACTCACCTCAAATTCACTGTCTGAATTTGAGTCTGTCTCGGAGTTTGAATCTAAATCCGATTGTGCATCGACATATATTGACATAATCATCATCACTTTCTTCACACTCTATATTACTCCAGGTTTCTACTTTAAGAGTCTTTCGATACTTTTCAGCTTTTCTTTTCTTCTTCCTTAGAAGAGGACAGTTGGGTTTGATGTGTCTCTTTTTCTTACATTCAAAGAAGACTACATCTTTGTTTGATTCATCATCCTCAACAGACTTAATCTGTGGCTTTTGAAAACTCTGTTTCTTTGGATTAAATCTTCTTCCTTTTCTATTTAGCTTTCTGAATCTTCTTATCATGAGAGCAAGCTCCTCATCATCCATATCGTCTTCGGACTCGTAACATCGGAATCATCATTGGATTTTAATGCAATGGATTTCTTACCTTTAGGATCTTTGTCTTCATTGATTCGCTCCTCTTCATAAGATCGAAGAGTCTCAACCAACTCATCGACAGATAGTGGCATAATTCTTTGTGTCTCTCTTATTGAGGTCTTTATGTGATTCCAATCCTTGGAGAGTCCATGCAATAGCTTGTTTACCTTCATGGGATCAGAAATTGGTTGACCTTGATTTTCAAGACCATTCATGATTTCGTAAACGACTAAACATGTCGGTTATAGATTCTTCGATTTCATTTTGAAGGCTTCATATTGACCGAGGAGAATGTTAATTCGGTCTCTTTCACTTGATCGGTTCCTTCATATGTAATATGTAATCTATCTCGAGACTTCTTTTGCTGTAACACAAAAAGATATTTTGTTATATTCAGTAGGTGACAAAACACAATATAAATAATAAATTGCTTTTGCATCAAGAGCTTGTCTCTTGGTTATCTCTTCCTGAGTCATTTCACTAGACTCAACAGTATCTTTTCCTCTTTTTGAGATAGGTGCAGCTTTAGGAATAATTCATTTGTCTACAATGTCCCATTCCAGAGGATCCTTTGATCTTAGGAACGCCTTCATCTTGTTTTTCCATATATTGTAATCCTTCCCATCAAAGTAAGGCGATCTGGTATTGCTTTGCCCTTCTACCAGCCACGGAGCTAGCATACTAGCCATGGATCTTTAACTCGAAGTAAAAATATTTCAAACAAGTGAGTACACAGGTTCGATACCAATTGAGATAGCTAGTATAAGCACCTAGAGGGGGTGAATAGGTGTATAATAATTTCTCGTGATAAGTGAGCAATACGAGATAAACAATAAAAAGGAAGTTCTTCTTTCATTAACAAAATAAATTATGATCAAAGTAAAGCAGAGAGTAGGGAAGAGAAAATTGAACACAAGGTTTATAGTGGTTCAGCTTATTCCAAGCCTACGTCCACTCTTCCACACTGACAGCCCACCAGCTGGATTTCACTATGAACAAAAGAGTTGTTACAGCAAAGTTCTCTCTTGATTCCACGGTGTAGATACTCTACCACACTTCCTCAAGGTTTGTCAGAATATATACTTTCTTTTGTATACAAGATTTCGCTCAGCAAATGAATTGACTAAGAACAAGGAGCTTCAGACTTTGGAATTCTTCTATTGCGCACACATTCAAACAATTGGAACGTCTTCCTTATATACTCTTTTATGTCATCATACCTGTTGGCACTTACCAAAGGAATTCCTCCAATCTACCCGTTGGACGGAATCAATTAGGAAGATCATTCGAGCTATTAAAGGAACATGTCGATAGCCCATCAATCCCGTTTGCCCATATAATCGGGATCTCGGTTTTCATAAGTAAAACCTTCCAAGTATACTTCGCCAATCATTGGATTCTTATTCTTCGAATCAATCATGATCAAATAAAGGATTCCTTTATGTCATATCCAGCTAAGAGATTTTCTCCAGTCGATAAGGTCACATCCTTAATGAAACACCCGATTCGGATAGCCCTTCTTCAACGGATTAGTAATGTCAATGAGAATAGACTTTGAGTCTTGAGTCGGCGATCCGAGGGTCTTCGGACTTTAAATAGTAGAGTCTACAAATCTTCAGACTAGATTGATGGAAACGTTTTGTTAGCTTCAAAATACATCACGAAAATTTCTCCAACGGTTTTGACGGTCAACAACAATGTGATGTAAGTCAAACATGATGAGTCAACCAAAGAAGCAATTGCATATATAGATGATAAGCCTAAAGTGGGATATCCGGCTTTAGGGATGAACACAGTGCATTCCTAAAAAAAAAAAAAAAAAAAAGGGAAATGAAACCGAACTCGAAGTATGATGGTATTGAGAATATACATAAGACGTTGCCATTAGAAGATCCATGTGTGTTAGCCTTAGCTTTTAGTAATTATCCTCATGGCACTATGCTTTACTATTAACAAAAGTAAAGAAATGTCTTCGAAATACATTTAAAGTAAAGAAGCCGTGATCTTCAACTAAACATATTGCTTTTGACTTGTTAGAGATAGGGATTTCTCTAAGAGAATTTTTTATGTTAAAGAGTCATGACCCAAAAGAACATGTTGGTAGATTGTTAGGGGAAAAAGGAATAGGTCCAACGAATATAAAAAAGAATATTGAACTGACTAGTCCAAATCTACATCCAACAAGACTCTCCTCTACAGTCCTAGTGTTGTATTTTAACTAGTTAGCTAGTATGTCAATGATGGGGTGCGATTGGACTGCACCATTTGGACTTGATACGGTACAATGGAAGGGAGACATATAAAAACCTCCCGAACATAACCGTTGGACGGGTTGACAATTCATTCGCGCTAAATTTTCTCTCCATTTCCATCAAAGAAGAAAAAGGAATTCCATTTCACTTTTGCAAGAACAATCGGCGTTTACGCCATGGAAATCTGATGTTTTCCTCGTGATTGCATCCAGACTAACATGAGGAAATGTTGTTCATGAATCATCGGCAATTCAACATTCGTTCCGGGGCTATTTGCTGTTTGCGTATCAGTATCAGGTAAGTCGTCTTCCGTTGACATGAATTCCAACATTGGTATCAGAGCCCGATCGTGATTTCTACTTTGTTTTTCATCGAGTTTTCTCATTTATCATTTGATATTGAGATCAAGAGATTGTATTCTACACTTTGTTTGGATCTCGATAGTCGAATTACTATATGAAAAACTCGAAATTGAACCGGAGCGAAGAACGGGTTTGGGGTCGCATGATCCATGAGGTTTTGGCTATTTTTTGAAATAATTTTTTGGTCAAAATTAATTTTTGAATATACGGGGTGAAAGAGCTCGTCGAGACGAGTTCGGCGATGGGTTAAGCGCCGCCGGGAGACGCCGGATCTGCCCACACGCGCGGCTAGAAGCCGTCGCGCGTGGGCGCCACGTGCCTGAAGCGCTGGCACAGCCAGCGCATTCGCCACACGCGCCGGTCGGCAAACCGGCGTGTGCGCGTGCGTGCCAGCCGGTGAACCGGCACGTGCTGGTCGGCGAACCGGCGCGTGATGACGTCACCTAATGGTCGGTAACCGCTGAGATGACTTCATCGATGATGTCAGCGACGGCGATAGTTGGTCGGCCGGTCATCGGCTAGCGACCCGACCCGAGATCCGACCCGTTGACCCGACCCGACCCGATCGTTGACCGGTCAATGGTCGGTCCGGTTAACCGGTTCGGCAGTCAAACCGGTCGGACCGATCACCGGTTGGACTGGTCAGATTGGTCGAACTAGCTAGAAGTCGTTTGGCTCGCTGGCGCATGCGCCACACGCGTTGCGCACTCAGTCAGTGCGTGGGGGCGCGTGCAGGCTCCGATTAGAGCGTGGTCGGTGGCGTTTGGTTCGTATGAGTGTCCTCTACACAAAGTGGTATAATTATTTTATACTTTTGAATTTTATAAATGTATGAAAATGCTTTGGAAACCCTATGTACGCGTAATTTTTTGGGGTTTAATGCAGCTTATTCATTTGTAACTTATATTTTCTTGTGATTTAGGAAATACAATAGCTAGCTTGTGTGCAAATGATGTTATATATGCTGTGTAGAGCTTGATTCATTGATATGATGTATATATTTTAATATACTTGCAATTTTCTAGTTGCTAGAAAATTAGAACAATGGTAAGAAATCTATTACACGTTGAATTGCAATTTTGATTATAATTGAAGCATGATTGTTGTTTATATGTTGATTATTATCGTGCAATGTTTTTTTTTTTTGTGTTAAGGAAAAATGTAAAAATTATATAAGGTCATGTAATTTTTTTCCTAGTGGGAGTTCGTAGGTTGGTAGAATTGAAAGGAGTTCTCACCTATAACTTAAAATTTATACAAATTAAACTAATTAATGATAATAGAATAATTGTATATAAAGGTTGATTGGGAACATTGTGAACTTTTGTTTTTGTGTCTTTTTGTTGAATTATCATTAATTTAGTTTATCTTTGCTGTAAATTAAATATGTGTGTTACTCGTATAGTGTACTAGTATTGATTCAACGTTTATTATGTCAATGTGATATAGCAATTGATTATGATTTCGGCATCCAAGATAATTGTGGCTGACCTCAATAAGGGTGAGAAGCTGAACAGTGATAATTATGATATTTGGCACCGAAAGGTTCAGTACATCCTTGAGGAGCAAGAGGTTTTGGAAACCCTCAACCATACCATGAATGAACCTGAGCATGGAACTTCAGCTCAACACAAAGAGATATGGAAGCTTATTAAGCTTGGAAAAAGAAAAATAGCATTGCTCGCATCACGTTGTTGAGCTGTATGCAAGATGATCTCATGTGTGAGTTTAAGAGTTATGACAAAGCTCAAGCTATGTGGGTCGCCTTGAAAGATAAGTTTAGGGGTACATTTGCCACTAAGTTAAGGAGACTCACCATCAAGTATGACACATTTCGAAAGCGCCCAAATATAACGATGAGGCAGCATCTTTGGGAGATGTCAAACATGATCTGTGAGCTGAAGTCGGCAGGTCACTCCCTTACTGATGAACAACAAGTTCAGGCTGTTATAAGATTTCTTCCTGATAATTGGGAGCATATGAAGATCAATATGACACATAATGAGAACATCGTCACTTTTGATGATATTGCGCGTCCTTTGGAATTAGAGGATGAGCGCCTAGAGGCTGCAAGATCCTCTACCCATGCTTATGTTGCTGAATCGAGTTCGCGCAAGGCTTCGGGCTTCAAGCGCAAGAGGAATCTTCAGTTCAACTACAAAGGGAAGATGATTGATCAGGGACCCAAGAGGGCTAGACCTTCTGACGCAAGAAGCGTAGTGGGAAGAAGGACAATGCCAAGATGGAGTGCCACAATTGTGGCAAGATAGGTCACTTTGCTCGTGAATGCACTGAGCCGAAAAAGGTACCCTATTACTCCATTACTTTGAGTAATGCTTTTGTTTCTAGTCTTGTAATGCTTGCGAAATCTCATTCAATGTGGACTGCAGACTCAAGAGCAACAGACCATGTAGCTAGAGACCGAGAAGCATTTGTGGAGTATCGTCGGATACTGCCTGGAAGAAGATGAATATATGTTGGAAATAACTCAAGAGTTGGAGTGAAGGGTATTGGCACATGTAAATTAATCTTACGTGGTGGTCGAAACCTGTTCCTGCATGATGTCCTTTATGCTCCAGATATTCGACGAAACTTGGTCTCTGTAGTTGTTCTTCTTAGCTTAGGTTATGTATTAAATTTTCACGGTGATTGTGTTGACATTTTGTATGGAACAGTTTATTATGGTTTAGGTCATGTATCAAATGGTTTTATGGTGTTAGACATTGACTATGATCAGTACAATGTTAATGTTGATGGTTGTTTTTCTTTAATTGCGTCTTCAAATAATGTTGAGATTGATGCAAGTACTTGGCATGCTAGATTAGGTCACATTGGATTGCAAAGAATGCAAAGATTAGCTAGAGATGGCCTTTTAGGGTTATTCACTAATGTTAGTCTATCCGTATGTGAACATTGTTTGGCGGGAAAAATAACTAGAAAACCATTCGAGAAAGGGACTAGAGCTGAATTTCCATTGCATCTCATACATTCGACATTTGTGGTCCTTTGAATGTGAGGGCGAGGCATGGAGCCTCATATTTCATCACTTTCATAGATGACTTCACACATTTCAGTTATGTCTTTCTGATCTCCTATAAGTCAGAAGCATTAGATTGCTTTAGACGATATATAGTGATGGTAGAGAATTAGTTAAACAAGACAATAAAGGCATTGAGAACCGATCGTGGACGTGAGTATCTATCGAAGCAATTCAAGGCTCTTTGTGATAAAAATGGAATTGTACGACAATTGACTATTCTTGGTACTCCACAACAAAATGGGGTAGTTGAGAGAAGGAATAGAACCCTATTAGAAATGGTTAGGTCTATGATGGTGCAAGCAAATTTACCTATCTCCTATTGGGGAGATGCGTTATTGACTACTCCCTATATACTTAACGTATGCCTTCAAAATTGATCACTTCCACTCCTTTTGAATTATGGACTGGTAGGAAACCAAACTTGAATAGTCTATGTCCATGGGGATGTGCAGCTTATGTTCATGATTCTTCCCATAAACATGGCAAATTAGGTCATAGAGGGAAGAAATGTATCTTTATAAGATATTCCAAACACTTCAAAGGGTACGTGTTCATAGGTGAATAAGCTGATGGGAGTGTGACCGAAATGGAGTCACAAGATGTCACGTTCTTGGAGAACGATTTTCCTAATAGAGATGAGATTGATAAGGACTTCCAATTATATGAGATGGAAGATTCTGATAACACATTCACTGGTGTTGTAGAGGGAAATGAAGATTTACCTCAACACACAAGACCTAGGGAGTGTTGCATCGCCTAATGAATTGAATTCAAGAGAAATTCAATTGCGTAAAAGTAATCGTAAAAGTATTCCCCATCATCGTTTTGAGATTGAAGGGGAAGTATTTATGATTGCTCAAAATGACGATGCCGAGCCTAAGACTGTTCAAGAGGCTCTCTTATTCTTTGACAAGGAAGAATGGAGAAAAGCTTTGGAAGATGAGATGGAGTCAATGAAGGCAAACCATGTCTGAGACTTGGTTGATCTACCACCCAATCGTAAGGCCATTGGAAACAAATGGGTCTTTAAGATTAAGCATAGGGCGGATGGATCCATTGAAAAGTATAAATCTCGCATTGTGGTAAAAGGTTATACTCAACAAGAGGGTATAGACTATGAGGAAACTTTTTACCAATTGTAAGGTTTGCCTCAATACGCCTTATTCTAGCCATCGTTGCACATTTGGATCATGAATTACATCAAATGGATGTAAAGACGGCATTTCTGAGTGGAGAATTAAATGAGGAAATCTATATGAAACAACCAATAGGTTTCATAGCTAAAGGTCAAGAGCATAAAGTTTGCAAGCTTCATCGCTCAATATATGGCCTTAAGCAATCATCTAGACAGTGGTATCTTCGTTTTCATCGAGCAATAATAACATTTGGTTTCATGATGATCGAAGAAGATCACTATGTATATGTCAAGCGGTTCAAAGATAAATTTGTGATTTTATCACTTTATGTGGACAATATTCTGTTGGCTGGAAATGATAAGGTTTTGGTTATCACCATAAAAGAATGGTTGTCCTCTAATTTTGAGATGAAAATGGTTGTCCTCTAATTTTGAGATGAAAATGGTTGTCCTCTAATTTTGAGATGAAAGATATGGGAGAAGCTACTTATATATTAGCAGTTAAGATCGAAAGAGATCGATCAAGGAAATTCCTTACTTTATCACAAGAGTCTTATATTATGAAGATTCTTGAGCGTTTCAATATGCAGCATTGTAATCTCATTGATACCCCTGTCATGCAAGGTGAAGGCCTAAGTACTGAGATGTGTCCTAAGACTCCAGAAAAAATCAATGTGATGGAAACTATTCCTTACGCTAGTGTAGTCGGAAGTTTGACGTATGCTATGATGTGTACTCGACTCGACATATGTTATGCCGTGGGATTGGTGAGCCGATATCAATTAAATCCCGGTCAAGCACACTGGAAAGTAGTGAAGAGGATTTTGAGATACTTGAAAGGCACCATGGACTATCGACTTTGTTACCAAGAGAATGATTTACACCTATTGGGTTATTCAGATGCTGATTGGGGTGGAGACCTGGATGAGTGTAAATCAACTTGTGGATATGCATTCTTGCTCAATGGAGGTGCGATTTCTTGGAATAGTAAGAAACAGACATGCACGGCCTTGTCTACGATGGAGGCAGAATTTATTGCATGTTTTGCTGCAGTGCAAGAAGCAGTATGACTAAAACGTTTCTTGAAAAATTTAATCACTGTCACTAAAATTCCAAGACCGGTGACAGTTTATTGCGATAGTCAAGTAGCCATTGCCTATGTGAAAGATCCTAAGTATCATGGAAGGACAAAGCACATTGACATAAAGAATAATTTCATCAGAGATATTATACCGCAGAAAGAAGTGATCCTGCAATACATTTCAACTAATGGAATGGTTGCTGATCCATTTACGAAGGCTATTCCTAGAGACATATTATTGACCCATAGGATGTCACTAGGATTGCGTAGAATGTGATATCCGTTATTGTAGAGGATCATTGGTTTATGTATTTGTGGACAAATGCATTGTACTTGTTTGTTTATTAGTGATTTGATGTTTTATCAATAAGTACAAATCCACTATGAGACTAGCACAAACACACACATATTATTGAAAAGTATGTTAGCAGGCAATGATTGACTCACTCACACGAGCAATCGCCTCAAGTGCTGTAGTTAGCATGTTGAGATACGACATTATGTACAAATAAATGTTGAAGAGCAAGTTTAGTACATAAAATATGTCGCCTTGATTGGAGTCAATATGAGGTTTATGATTGGTTTATAATAAGACCGAACATGATAGTCCCACAATCATGTATGCTTGAAAGATGCCAGATGTGAGTATTGGGCGCTATAGAAAGCGAGCTGATATAGCACTCAGGCTAAACATGAGTACGTGAGAAGTACGTGACTATGTTTAGGCTAAGATCTGTATGGTGGATATATTTGATGATTGACATACGCTCTTATAGAAAGAGTAATCCACTATAGCATGTAATTTGTACTACATGTGCATTGTACGACCAATAAGGGAAGATGAATAATATTATCCCTATTTACTCATCGTGTGAGCCCTTAAGGTAATTTGTATTTTACCTCAATTTTGTGCCCTATGTTACTTCTGACTATGTTCTCAAAGTGAAAGATCAATGTTGCTACTTTAGCATGTTACGGGCGGTCATGAATGGATATGGCCTATGGGACGTGTTTAGGAAAGCAGTTGTTCTGAAATTAAGAGAGACATGAGTGCGAAGGAAGACTATTGTTGTTTTTATATCTATAATAAGTATTTACTGATCGACCAATTATATCACTCTATGTGGTTGCGGATGTAATTGTAAATACATGGTGTTTTGAGAATAGTCAAGTATAGCCGTTAAGGGATAGGTATATTTGGACTGATGTAACAAAAAATATGCGGGGGCACTTGTGAGACATCGATTGTTTATTTCTTTTTAAGGTTGTAGCCAATATGTCATCCCTAACAGGCGCATAATTTGAGCTCCCAAGTGCAGGTGTACTCACTGGTCGCGCGGTTTATTTGCCATTATGAATTGTTTTGTAAAGTTGATGAATGTTGAACGCCTTATATTCTTGATAGAGAGCTATCAAGTCTATCATGTCCGAGTGGGAGATGTTGTATTTTAGCTAGTTAGCTAGTGCATCCATAATGGGGTGCGATTGGACTGCACCATTTGGACTTGATACGATATGATGGAATGACACCATTTGTAGGTGTGTCATGGAGATATATAAAAACCTCCCAAACACAACTGTTGGACATGTTGGCAATTCATTTGCACTAAATTTTCTCTCCATTTCCATCAAAGAAGAAAAAGGAATTCCGTTTCATTTTTACAAGAACGATTGGCATTTATTGTTGGGGTTTCTTGAATCATGTATAAGAAAAATTAACGAAATGAATGCAGCGGAAACAAAGATATATTTTACACATGATTCTCCTAAGGCGTTGTTCGTGCGTTTTAATCAAAAATCTAAACATGAAAAGGAGTTAAATGAAATACCTCTCGAAGCGCGCTTTGAAACGAGTCAGTTCGGATGTTCTACAGTTCGAGTCCCACAAGCGTCGGACCTCTAGTTCAGACACACCAACAACGAATGTCGAACATAAGAGAGAACTTTCGGATATTCACCACTTCGATCGTGCTAGCAATCACATGGAAACAATCCGTCGTATTCTTGATGTATAATAGTCACAATCTGAACGAGATAACGTTCTTCTTTCTTGCATCTCAAAGACACAAGAACACGCACACACTTTGCTCTCTATTTTCAACAAAGCATCTTCTGATTCCTCGCAACCTTTTTTGCGGCATTTTATTTCTTAAAGCCTTCACGAATCAGCAACGGTTGCTGATCACGATCATGCACCATCGTGCAAGAACGGTCAGCGGTTGCTGACCGTTCATGCACGATCTCTATGCATGATGGTCAGCGTTGCTGACTATCCATGCTTCGTGCATGATGGTCAGCAACCGCTGACCATGTGCGATTTCGTGCATGTGCACGATTTAAAGAATCGTGCACATGCACGAAGCTTTAAGCTTTAATCTTTTTAATTAATAAAAGGAAACGCACATATCATGTGCGTTGCAACCATGTGTACATTAATTAATTAAACGAATAAAGGATTAATTAATCCATGTGACTATAATATAAATTAAATTAAATCTCATTTAATTTAATTTCAAATCAACTCGATTCGATTGCAGTAATTGCAAACACATTTGCAATAATATTTCTCTCTTGTTCCACGTCATCCTAATTGTTTATGGTGTGTGACATCCCTAGGTTATCACTAAGCTGGTAGTAAGACTTGTACTAACACATTAGTACTTCCAAAAGAATTAATTGTCCTGATTAATCTTTCAGGTCCTACAAGCCATGATTGACATCTAGCAATATGTTATGGCAGCCCAGATAGTGTGAATACTTTAAGAATATAATGAACCTGTTAGCTTTGGCTATAGTGTAATTCAATCTTTCTGTCTTACTATGTCCTGATCAAACAAAGACCATGGAATATTTGTCAAGTCATTAATTCGATCATATGCACAAATCTATTTGACATGAATTTTATTTGAGACATAAACAATTTATTCTCAATTACAACCCCTGCTGAGGATTTCAATGCGGTGTCACAATTAGATCGCATAGGACATTATTATCATACCTTACATATAATAGATAAAGATTCCATATTGCACACACGTGTAACTTCGTATATGAACAAATTATGACTATCAAGTATAAAGACGGATCAACGACCGGTATTATGTGCACCCATGAACCATAGTTGTTCAATACACAAGTTAACATTGTGCCTCAGGTCTAAGGATTATTTACACAAGACCAAAGCATGAACAATTAGACATTGACCACGCTAAAAGCTTCCATTTCGCTAATTGTTCCATATGCGTCACATTCAGTGAAGTTGTCTAATACAAATACATGTGTTCTAACTCAGGCATTATAATACCCAATGACATCCAATGACATGTGACTCATAATTTCCTTAAGTATCCAATATTTAATGGCGAAGTTAAGAACACACTTGGTCTCAACGGGATTATTAATATCCACTCAATAATCCATCGACCGGGAATGATTTAAAGATTCAGTCTAACTATGAACCCGTTACATATATTCTTGACGTCTCAAGAATAGGTCTAGTTGCAACTGATCTTATGGAATCATTCATCAATATAAAATAATTGGACAGATGAATGAATACGTCATTGCCATTAATTAAATAATAATAATGAAAGTACAACTGAAATCCCTAATATGTAACTATTACATAGCAGCTTTAGGGCATATATCTAACATTTACGCCGTGGAAATCGGATGTTTTCCTCATGATTGCATCCAGACTAACGTGAGGAAGTGTTGTTCGTGAATCATCAGCAATTCAATGTTCGTTCCGGGGCTATTTACTGTTTGCGCATTGGAATCAGGTAAGTTGTCTTCCGCTGACATGAATTCCAACACCTAGCTTTGGACAAGCTTAAATAGAAGAACGAGAACAAAATGCATGATATTCGGGGAAAGAGTATGCATGATTCGCACAATTTTAATTGGCCTGCGCTCAAAGGTCTTAATATGATTTTGTGGATTAAGGTTCTATTGTCATTCATGGCCTTGCTTGTGCATCTTTGTTCGCATCTTTGTCATGATGAGATGATGCAATTGAAATGGAGTTTTTGGGCTCATAGCTTTGGTGGCTTGCGCCATTTCGAGCCCCGTCGTCACCTACACTTGGCCTCATTAAGAGGGCTCTGTTGCTCTTCGTGACATGCTCGACATGGTTGTCTACTTTGCTGGTGGTTACGGGTGTTAAATTAATGTCTCGAGTTTGAATTCGATAATGATTTATTAAACTGAATTTGTTGATAAAGTTTTCCCAAGTAGATTTCAACTCAGATGAAGAAAGAAGAAATAATTTCCTTTCTTGGACAATACTTTTGGATGTGCAAAACAAGACAAAAGAGGAAATAAAAGATAAAAAAAGAAGGAAGGCTTTCCTCACCTTTATGTGCAGCGTCCCACCTCACATTGAAGTCCTCTGCATGTGAAGAATCGAAAGTGGTAGGGCCCAAGGTCAAAATTTTGACCTTGGGCGCACACACACAAAAAGGTGTAGGTTTTCGTTTCTTTATGTAAGTGACTGCTGCACGTACAAGATGCAGAAGGGAGCTATGAAAAAAACCTAGAGAAGCCACGCGAAGCCTTGAAGAGATACACGAAGCTGTACGTATGTGGACCAAATACAAATGCTGGAGTTCCTGATTTTGGTGTATGTAGAGTGTTTTGTTTAATGCTTGAACGTGTGGTAATTTTGTACCATGAGTTTATATTCAAGTGAGTTGTTTATTTATAAACACTTTGGGTTTGGGGTTAAATTTAGGTGTGGGAAACACTTGAGCGCGTAAATGATTGTAAACTCTATTTCTCCAATTATAGTGGATTATTTACTGGTGGCTCTCCCCGTGGACGTAGGTACCGATACTCGGACTGAACCACGTAAATTTTTGGTGTTCTTATTATTTCTTGTTTATTTCTCTGGTGATTTCGTGTTGACGTAAATTACAAGATCCTATCGTTTTCGTGTAATATATTCCAACAATTGGTATAAGAGCTTGGGGTTGGATTTCTTAATCGTGATTTGGAGCTTTTGCTTGTTTGATTATTATCTAGAAATTTTGTTATTGCAATTATGTCTAAGAGGAAATTTGAAATTGAGAAATTTTATGAGAGCAACAATTTTGTGTTATGGAGTATCAAGATGCGGGCTTTATTGACAACCCAAGGTTTGGCCAAGCCATTAGATGGTGAAGATGAGTTGCCTATTATAGTGAAAGCCTCAAAGAGGGTAGAGCTAATGGAAAGAGCGAATAGCATAATATTGTTAAATTTGTTGGATGAGGTTTTAATAGAGATTGCTAAGGGGAAGGATGCCGCAACATTATGGGCAAAACTTCAAGCACCCTATGTGAAAAAGGTTTGAACAATCACTTGTACATGTTGAAGAAGATGTTTCAATTTAGATATACTAAAGGTGCGTCTATCCGAATCTACCTAGACGAATTTAATAAACTCATGATGGATTTGAAGAACATCGGCAAGATACTTGATGATGAAGAACATGGCATGATGTTGTTAGCCTCTTTATTAGAGTCGTGGGAGCACTTTACTGATTTACTATTGTACGGGCATACTACAATTACCTTAGAAGAGGTGAAGTCCGCCTTATTCTTTAAAGAGTGGCAAAGAAAGTTGCGAGATGACGGTCTAGCGTAAGGAGTAGTGCAAGCACTCACGATTTGGGGTAGAGAACAACATCGATGGCCTAGCAGTAGTAGAGGTAAATCAAAATCACGCCATAGAAAGTCCAAGGGACGCGTGAAGTACTTTGAGTGTCACGAGAAGGGGCACATCAGGAGAGATTGTCCAAAGCGGAGGAATAAAGCTGATAGGCAGAATGCCACAAGCAGTGTGGCAAATGTTGCCGAGGGGAGCAATAGTGATGTAGAAGTTATTTTATGTGTGACTACTACTTCGTTAAGAGACGAATATGTGTTAGATTTGGGGTGTTCTTATCATATGACGCCTCATAAGAACTGGTTTACTATTAAGCAAATTGCAGATGGTGGTAGAGTTCTTTTGAGGAATAATGCAATCTGTAAGACTGTGGGGATAGGGACAATTCGGATTTGAATGCATGATGGGGTGTTGCGCACATTGACAGATATGAGGCATGTACTGGAATTCAAAAAGAATCTTATTTCTCTGGGGACACACGATGACATCGGGTGTAAATACACCGCTAAAGGTGGAGTATTGAAGATCTCTTGAGGTGCCATGATAGTGATGAAAGGGAAGAAAGTAAATATTTTTTATCATTTACTAGGAGAGACTATGACCGGAATTGCTGCAGTTTCATCAGATGAGTTAAATTTTAATTTGACTTAGTTATGGCATATGCGTTTAGGGCATATGAGCGAGGTAGGAATGATGATGCTGAGTGAAATGGGGTTGTTAAAGGGTCAAAAGACAGGGAAGCTGGACTTATGTGAGCATTGCATCTTTGGGAAGCAGCACCGAGTTAAGTTTACTTCGGCTATTCATTCGATTAAATGACAAGTTGAATATATTTATTTAGATGTCTGGGGCCTATCTTTGGTTGCTTTGAAAGGAAGTGCACAATACATGCTGACATTCATTGTTACGCCCTGATCCTCGAGCGCGTGCCCATTCCTCGGTGGTCAATTAAATTGCAATGTTCCATGACGCGTCGCCGACCTATTCATTTTAATGCGCATGCATAAGCAAATAAATAAATCCCCGAGACAATACAAAGATGGGATAGAAAAGCAAGGCCACAATTTTGAAAACCACAAAACACTTATATACACCATAGACTAAGTCATTTATAATATTAGTCTATATTCAC
The DNA here is from genome assembly GCA_014182585.1 of Eucalyptus coolabah. Classification (NCBI taxonomy): domain Eukaryota; kingdom Viridiplantae; phylum Streptophyta; class Magnoliopsida; order Myrtales; family Myrtaceae; genus Eucalyptus; species Eucalyptus coolabah. The sequence goes on from JABKBN010000021.1 coordinate 43,453, forward strand.
ACGTTTACCAAAAACGAAAGGGTTACAAGTCCTCTAAGCATTCGAATCCTCAATCGAAGTCTCTAGGGTCTCTGGCTCTGGGGAATTCAGGTCTACCACTGAACCACCAGGAGTATCAGCCGTACCCTTATCAAAAGCGATCTTTAGCACCAACATAGGAATCTCATATTCCGACAAGGGACCTTCTTTGGGCCCATCTCGCTTGTAATGACACCACGATCTGAATTGATTGGGTACTCTCCGGGATAGACCCACATCAACCCAGACAATGGATCTCACAAGTTCGTAGACCTAGGCTCCTTGGCTCCCAAGGAGGGGCATTTGAGAGATCTATTCAGTGACTTTCTTCAGCTGGTCAGAATGCTCAGGAGAAGCAGCTATCTAAGGACTTGAAAATGTTAGCCCACGATAGGGTAAGACAATGTCTCAACAAGTTCACCCCCAAACTTCGACTAGGAAGGAAGTACGCCTAAAGACTACCTATACACACACAAGGTAGAGGACTAACCTTGCTTTAGCTCCTTTTTGCAAGTCAGTATAACTCACACACTTAACCATTCAGTTTAAATCATCGATCTATTTAGTCAATCAGCTCAATTCAACGCAATTGATATCATCTGTCAATCAGTACTATCTATCAATTCGGTGCCACGGTTGTAATATATGGTCATAGCTCGCTCAAGCTGATAAATATATAGATCATGCTCATTCAAGTTGATAAAACGATCTTAGCTCACTCAAGTTGATATAGATATATTAATCGTGCTTGCTCAAGTTGATAAAACGATTCTAGCTCATATATATATAGATCGTGCTTACTCAAGCTGATAAAACAATCTTAGCTCACTTAAGTTGACGTGCAAAGGGGTTCACACAAGCTGATAAATCACCACATTAAAAATACTCAATAAAATAATTATGTGTGGGTACACGGTTGGCTTGAGTCAAAATTTAAATATATTTCTTTTAGAAATTCCCACTAATCATAGTAGTCCATAAATAGATTTTTGACGTTGTAAACCAACGCTTGGTATTTTCTAAATAAAATACCAAAATCACACAATTTGGGGATAAATACCCAAATTTACTAATTCCACTCAATTTGCACAATCTAGCACTCAATTAAATAAACCAAGCATACCATTGCAATCGGCTCAAAATTTCAGTTATTGGCTATCTTGGTATAATTTTCGGAAAATAATAAATAATTAAATAAATACCCAAATTAACTAAATAAATACAAATAAATGCCATAAATAGAGACTTAGGCTGGAAAAGCCTAATTAAATACTGAAACGAGCTCAAAATTTTTTTGAACCTATCTAGATAAATAATACAACATATCTAGTTGCTAATTAAGCCGATCTAACCAGCAAGCATACAATAACAAGTAATTAAATCGCCAATCCATTCTAAACTACCACCTAAACCATATTTAGCCTAAACTAGTTAACCTTTAAGTATAAGTAACTCCCTAAGCAGAGTTTAGTGAGTAAACTCACCAGTTTTGGAGTCCGATGAGTTCACGACGGATGGCAATGCGGAGACGAGCGACAAACTCCGAAGCGGCAACACACTACGAGGCCTGGAAGCGGTCCGAAATGGGCCTCGAAGCCCACGGAGGCTTGCTGGTCTTCGGTTATGCTGGGTGGGCCGAGAGGCTGGAATGGAGATCGGTTGGCGCGGAAACGATGAGAACAGGCAGTAGTGGGGTTAGGCGGCCAACGGTGGGGCTTCACAGTAGTGGAGGTGAGCTGGATGGCGATCTAAGGGGCTTGATGGGCTCAAGGGACACCTAGGGTCGCGGCTGGAGCATAATAGCCGGTGGATGGGCACGGGACAGGCGTGGCTCGCGTGGGACTTGCGGGCGACGTGATAGCAAGCGAGAGCTTCAGGTGGATGTGCAACCGCTAAGGAGGGGCTGCCTAGTTTTCTCTGCAATTTTTGGAGCTCTCTAAGGCTAACAATGGAGAAAGTAACCTCTGCTGAAGGAGAAGAAGCCAGCTACCTTGTGGAGGGACCCCTTAGCCAAAATATCCCTTGCTTTGATCATTAGATGCCCCCACCTTATCCACCCTATCCTTAGCCAAATAGCAGCCCATAAGTTTCCCTAGGAAGCCATTGAAGTGATCCAAAGGTGGTGGTGGCCATGGCATACGAATTTGGGCACAAATTCTCTCAAATTGAACAAATTTCTCTTCAATTGGACTTAAATTGGTCCCTATAAATTCCACTGATGTGATCTTGATCAAATTGATATTTTTCCTTGCCAATAAAACTAACTTGCATCCCAAAAACGCGATAAAAAATGGTCCCACGAATTTTCCGACAAAAATGGCTCTATTTTGAATTTTTGCCAAAAATCTTGGTTTATAGAAAAATCTTCGGAGGATGGATTAACGGTCCTAAAATAAATTGTGACATGATAGAATTTTGAATTTCTGAAATCGAATTTAAATTTGTAGTTAATTTCAATCTGGTGCGATTTTAGCGTGACTTAGCCTATTGGGTAGCTTTTAGATGTTTTTAGTACAATTGACCCATGGTCAATTATTTTCGAGCCACATCATACATTTTCGACATATTGGCGATGTTTTGGTTGGTGTGAAAATCTCAAGGTTTTGAATGCGGACACATGGTACCAAAACGACAAAAAAAATTAGTCTAGTGCTGATCGACGAGAATTTTACAATTTGGTGGAATCACCCGCACTTAGCCACATGTCTCAGTCAAATTGACCTATCTTTATTCTCTGATCGATTTTTAACTGTTCTGTAATGACCTTTGCAGACTAGCACGGTCGAGCAGTTGGTTTCTAGTCAAATTCTCAAATCTATTACATTAAAATCCCTTACCGACTTCCTTAGATAGACTAGTTATCTCATGAGTAATCAGCTCAAAGAATAGAACTAGGCACGTCGATGAAAAGCGACTTATTCAATTGAAAACGGGATTGGAATTTCAAGATGTCGCATTTATCGATGACTATTCGAGGAAGGTATGTGTATACTTTCTAAAGCACAAATATGATGTGTTCGATTGGTTCAAGAAATTTAAGGTATTGATTAAGAAGCAGTTAGATAAACAAATCAAGTGCTTGAGAATCGATAATGGCATGGAGTTTTGTGGTAAAGATTTTACCGAGTTCTGTGAAAAAGAAGGTATTATAAAACACTACACAATACCTAGGACACCATAGTAGAATAGTGTGGCAGAAAGAAAGAATAGAACTTTGCTTGAGTGAGCTCGGTGCATGCTTTCGCATGCGGGACACGGCAAGGAATTTTGGACCAAAGCTGTGAACATGGCATGTTACTTGGTTAATCGATCTCCATCATCTGCTATCGAGTGGAAGTCTCGTGAGGAAGTATGGTCGGAGAAACCTGTTGATTATTTCGGATTACATATATTCCGATGTCCTGCGTATGGTCATGCGAGTGATGGGAAACTTGAGTCGAGGGAGAAGAAGTGCATATTTCTGGGTTATGCACATGGGGTGAAAGGCTACTGGTTGTGGTGCATCGATCCTAGATCACCTGGTTTTCTAATTAGTAGAGATGTGATTTTCGACAAGATTGCAATGTTTCAACATAAGAGTTTTGAGACACAACCAGTAGAGAAGATAGATCATGGTGTCATTAGTGAGGTGGAGCTTCAGGTGGAGACTCTGGAGATCTCGAAGGTAACATAATTTGAGACTGCAGATGAAGCCATAGTTCCTAAAGTTTGTGATAGTGAACAACCAGTAAAGCCGCATCACACTATAGCCGCAGATAGACAAAGAAGGCAAACTAAATCACCGGTCCATTATGGTTATATAGATATTGCTTATGCATTGACTGTAGGTGATGAGGTGGAGACAGATGAGCCTTCGTCTTACTCTGAGGTGATGGCTAGTTCGGAGTCGTCGTAGTGGCTAGGGGCTATGAGTGAAGAGATGGAATCACTCCATCGAAATTAGGCATGGGAGCTGGTTAAACTACTCAAGAGCCAAAAAATTGTTGAAAGTAAATGGGTCTTTAAACGGAAAGAAGGGCATTCCTAGTGTCCAGGCAGCAAGGTATAAGGCGAGACTTATGGCGAGGGGATATACACAGTGTGAGGGCATTGACTATAATGAGGTCTCTCATGTGGTAAGAGATACTTCTATTTGTGTTTTACTTGCCTTAGTTGCTTTGCAAGATCTCGAGTTAAAGCAACTAGATGTGAAAACTGCGTTTCTTCACGGTGAGTTGGAGGAGCAGATTTACATGAGGCAACCAGAGGGATTTGCTATTCCGGGTAAGGAAGATCATGTTTGCTTGTTGAAGAAATCTTTGTATGGGCAAAAACAGTCCCATAGGTAGTGGTATAAACGTTTTGATGCTTTCATGGCTAGTCAAGACTAGGGGTGAGTGGTTCCTGGTTCCAATTTGGTTCAGTCTAGAACCTAGAACCTATCCTTAGGTACAAGTTCCTCATATTTTGGAACCTGGAACACGGAACCTACCCGTCAGAACAAGAACCGGAACCTACCTTGTCACGGGTTCCGGGTGGGTTCTAGGTTCCAACAGGATTTTGTTTTTCTTTTACAAATTTGAACTATAATAAAGAAGGAAAGAGATAAACCAAAGCTTCTATGTCCATAAATTGCCGAAAATAGTTCCTTGGGAGCGAGATGCATCCAAAAAAAAAAAAAAAACCTTTTTGTCCCTTTGACTAACGCCGCTCCATTAGCAAATTGAATTTTCATAAATGTAGCTTTATTCTTCACTTCGACCTTTCCCTGGAAAAGGAAAACACATTTTTGTTGCACTGAAGCTTGTAATAGTTACAATATCTAAGAATGGGCAGAAAGAGGAAAAAAAGTTTTAGGATATGGATAGAAATATATGGAATGTGTTAGTAGTGAATGGAGAGAGATCCTAGCAAGAATAGAACTTACTTTCCCTCTCCTTCCCTCATAGGTATTTGTATTTGATCTAAAGTGGTGGCTCCTGGCATTGATCTCAAAACTTGAATTCGGGTTGAGAATGATTATATCAACATTGGACCCCACAAGAATCGCTCCCTTTCTTGGGTAAATGTTGAAGATCCTAGCACTGATCATGTTCAAAGAACATATGTTATCTCAGGGAGCCATCAATATGTGTGAGAACTCATTCATCAGTAAAATAAGCATAACTAAAACATACCACTTGGTTCTCGTTATCCGGACATAATCAAAGATAGAAATTTGTCCAGATTCCTACCAACATTAATGAACAATATTTGGGTTGGAAGGGTTCGCAATTGAGTAGATAAATGCAAGTAGCAGTAGTTGCTTATCACCATTGTGTCCCAAACAAGATGCATCCTCTCCTCGATACCTCCAAAAACCACAAATCAGATGTGAGACAAAACAATAAACAGCTTAGCTGGATCAGTTTTAGAGGCTACAATTACTTCAAAGTCTATACTGGTGTCCCTCTTCAAGTGTGATAGATATTACACAACATCCAAACCTCATGTATAGAAACTTGCAGTTTTAGGGGCGAATTTAAGCCATCAAATTCAAATAGTTGGCATTCCAGCTCATGTCATTCAATCAGCTTGCATATTGTGTTTGCACAGAAGACGATGTACACTGGTATCAAAAGTGGTCATGAGGACATAAGCATGTTACTCTTGTACACAGCTTGTAGCATTAAGTACATGTAGCTAAGAATCTCCTGAATGTTTCCGGACATCATTACTAGATTGATGAGCAAAGTACTTCTGTCTGAGCTCTACATATGCGTAACCAATGAAAGATAGAAAGTGAGCAGGCTTTGAGAAAGAGAGTATTTCATACCACACTTTTTTTCTTCTCATCCAGATCAATTGAAAAGCTCTTCTTCCCCACAACAAAATGGAATGCCACATTATTATTTAAGAAGCCTTGATGTTCTATGAATAAAACTTGGTCATATGCCCAAAAACACATTTTCGAGTAGGAGAAACCGAGAGATACACCTAGTTTGCCATATTAGATGATCGAAATAGACTTTCCAAACATTGTCGAGTAATATGTGACAAAAGGTTCTTATCAAGATTTAAGGGTAATGAAAAAACATGACAAATGGAAGATATGAAGGTTGTCAATCTCTAATCTTGTCAGAAGGCCAAAATGGCTCATCAATAACAAAGAATTCATATTGGTTTTGAATCACTTCTTCCATCTTTGAATTCGCGAAGATTGATCAAAACCATTCTTCTTCATCGTCGTACACCCTGATCGACCAGACCACATAGCAACGGATGTTTGATCAATAAGTTTCTGTATTACAACTCACAAGATAATCTTTTCCTTTCAGGCCTTCCTAATCATGACTCAAACAAACCCACTTCCTAACTTGAAAAATCGAGCAAGGCCATATCTAATGAAAGCACAAAGAAACTAACGAACCCGATGGTCCGTAGTGCATCTTAAATCGCCTCACTAACACAAACATCTCACTCTTCCAAACTAGTCAATCACATTCTCAACTAGCAAAAGCCAGGATCTTATCATCATTTTTGTTTTCAACAATCTTAATTGACCTATAAGAAGCGGCAGTTCATCAAGATACAACTAAAAGGAACACGTCCAAACTCCACCCTCTGAAAAGACATCGCGGGGAGCATCATACCTATCATCTGCCATCATTAGAGCAACGCCCACGAACCCCATTGAGTAGAACCAAGATAAAAGTGTGATCGAACAAATAGGCAAGCATAGAAACACGCGTTCTCCATGACTAGATCAAAAAGAAACGAAATTTTGCCTTTAACATATGTAGAGAAGCGACCTGGTGTAGAAATTGGTGAAGAGATTGATGAAGGTGGGGAGGCCGAGCTTCTCGAAGAGGTTGGTGCTATCGATGGCGAAGGCAGTGGTGGGGTAGAGGGAGAGCAGCGGTGGTGTCGAGGGCGAGCGGAGGTGGCGTCAAGGGTGAGTGGAGGTGGTGTCGAGCAAGGTCAGTGGTGGCTCACCGAGCAAAGGTTGGCGGTGGCGTCGAGGGTGAGCGACGGCTCGCCGAGCTGAGGGCAAGCGGCGGTGGCGTCGAGGGAGTGGCGGTGGCGTTGAGGGAGCGGCGGTGGCGTCGAGCGAGAGGCAAATAACGAGAGAGAAGAGAGCGTGAGTGAACGTGAAGTGAACTGATTTTAGGAGTTTTCTATTTGGGGCTTTTTTGAGTCCTAACCGGTTCTGGTTCCGGTTCAGGTTCTTAGAAAAAGGGAATTGGGAGCCGGGGCTGGTCCCTTTAGAACCGGGCTTCGGTTCAGTTCTTTGGTTCCCGGTTCTACACGGGAACCGCGCTCACCCTTAGTCAAGACTACACAAAAAATCAGATGGATAGGTATGTCTAATTTAGGAGATTGGAATATGGTTCTTTGATTTATTTATTTTTATATGTTGATGATATGCTGATGGTAGCCAAGAATATATCTAATATTGATGTGCTGAATAGGCGGTTAAATACTAAATTTGAGATAAAAGATTTAGGTGCTGCAAAGAAAATATTGGGTATGGAGATTTTACGTGACAAGGTTGCAGGAGTTTTATGTCTATCTCAAAAGAAATATATTGAGAAGATTGTGGCACGTTTTAATATGCAGTCGACAAAATCTGTAAGTACACCTTTAGCAAAGAATTTTAAACTTTCAGATAAATTATCACTGCAAACTAAGGAGGAGGAGGAGCATATGTCCCGTGTTCCTTTTTCTAGTGCCGTGGGTAGTATTATGTATGCTATGGTGTGCACTAGGTCTGATACTTCACAAGCTGTGAGCGTGGTTAGTCGCTATATGAAGCGTCCTAATAAAGCTCATTGGGAAGCTGTGAAGTGGATTCTCAAATATTTGAAGGGGACAATAGACGTGAGTATAGTGTATTGGAGGGATAGTAATGGTAGTGAGACCATTGGTTTTGTGGATTTGGATCATGTCGGTGACTGGATGATCGCGGATCTTTGTCGGGGTATGTGTTTACGCTAGTGGGTGGTTCAATTAGTTGGAAATCGTCCTTACGGGATCACATTGCCTTGTCTTCGACTAAGGCGGAGTATATGACATTAACCTTTGTAGCGAATGATGTGATGTGGTTACGAAGTTTGCTCTTGAACTTTGGGTTAGAATAGAAAAGTATGGATATACACTATGATAACCAAGGTGCAATATATTTGGCGTATAATCCAGTTTATCACGAGCAAACGAAACATATCAACGTCAGGTACCACTTCATCCAAGATGTCTTAGTTAAGGGTAATGTTATTACTAAAAGAATTGCTACTGATAGATAACCCAGCATGCATGATGATTAAGTTTGTTCCTTTGGCAAAGCCCAAGCTCGCTTGAGCTTTATTGGCGTTTGTGGAGAGTGAGCGTCCGTTGGGGCATTGGGAGAGCAGTATGGATAATGAGCTCTATAACTTGACTTCAAACATCGAGCTGAGGTGGAGAATTGTTAAATTAATGTCTCAAGCTTGAATTCGGATAACGATTTATTAAACTGAATTTGTCGATAAAGTTTTCTCAAGTAGATTTCAACTCGGATAAAGAAAGAAGAAATAATTTCCTTTCTTGGACAATATTTTCGGATGTGTAAAACAAGACAAAAGAGGAAATAAAAGATAAAAAGAAAAAGGAAGGCTTTCCTCACCTTTATGTGCTGCATCCCACCTCACATTGAAGTCTTATGTACGCGAAGAATCGAAAGTGGTGGGGCCCAAGGTCAAACTTTTGACCTTGGGCACACATACACAAAAAGGGTAGGTTTTCTTTTCTTTACGTAAGTGATTGCTGCACGTACAAGCCGTAGAAGGGAGCCACGAAAAAAACCTAGAGAAGCCGCATGAAGCCTTGAAGAGATGCGAAGCCATACGTACGTGGACCAAATACGAATGCTGGAGTTCCTGATTTTGGTGTACGTACATCATTTTGTTTAAAGCTTGAAAGCGTGGTAATTTTGTGCCGTGAGTTTATATCTAATTGAGTTGTTTCTTTATAAACACTTTGGATTTTGGGTTAAATCTAGGTGTGGGAAATACTCGAGCGTGTGAGCGATTGTAAACTCTGATTCTCCGATTATAGTGGATTATTTGCTGGTGGCTCTCTCCATGGACATAGGTACCAATACTCAGACTGAACCACGTAAATTTCTAGTGTCCTTATTATTTCTCATTTGTTTCTTTGGTGATTTCGCATTGACGTAAATTGCAATATCCTGTTGTTTCTGTGTATTATATTCTAACACTGGGAAATGTGGACTCTTTTACTACATATACTCTAACAAAGTGTGAATAGAAAAAGAAATTCATTGCATATCGTCCATGTTCAACATAAAACAATCTTAGAAATGCACAACCAATTTAAGTTTTCGATCATATATTCTGGATCAAGCAACACATTACACCACATAAAAGAAGATACCGATCATCATACACGGGAAAGTTGACCAGGGATTGATGCAAGATAAAGAGACTGCTACATATATGTACATAAACATTGACTTTTTAAATAGTTAATTAGGCATATAACATCATAATATAAGGCCAAGTACAGTTCCTCTCTGGATCATTATATTGCTCACCATCGCGTGGACCTCTTGTGATGCTCACGTGAGAGACCAAAACCCATACATGAGTCTCAAACTCGCCCCCCATGGTGAGGTGCTTAGCATGAGCCACTGCATCATTTGAGAAAGCTACGTACAACATCATTTCAGCCCAGAAGTCGGCCAAGACCTTCCAAACATCCACCTCTCCTTTAACAAGCTGTGTTCCTAGCTGTGCGCCTCGACCCATGATGGTTTCCTTCCATTTTTCACTGTCAATGTCCTTTAGCTTTTGAATCCTGTCGTCCATTGAAACCGAGGATCCCCAAAATAAATCCCTGGCTTCGCTGAAAGAACAACCAAATATGTATTCAGGCCTGCAAGCATGATCAGGGAACAACCTTGGGGCAAAAGCAACTAAATAAGCAAGATATTGCGATAGATTAGTTGCTATGTCTCTCCTTTCTCGTGAAAGTTGAGGATTTCTTAGAGGCGATTCATGCTCACAGAATGTGGTTGCTATGTGCCAAACCATTATAACATGAGTATTTGTCTCAAGATCACATGCCCATGAGAGCTCTTCGCTCTTCAAGTCTTTGAGCCTCAGACTCTTTCCCCATCTCCAAATTACCAGTACGATTGTTCCTTAGAGACCAAGCGATCACCTTTATCACTTGCTCAGACAAATTGGTGGGAGCAATTTGTTCCTGGGCATTCCTTTTCAGGTCGAGGTAAGCAGCAGTAAGTTTATTATGTATACACTTCCATGGAGAATAGCTATATGATTTGAGGAGCGAGTATTGATGGAGCTGTCTTTCCCAAGGCTTCAATAACCAAACTCCACACATTATCTTGATCAACTTCTCAGCACATCTATTCCTTTGCAACCACTTGCTTTGCACATACTTGCATATATATATCACCTTTGCCCATTCCAAGAAAATCATGATGCCAAACTGCGCAAATTCAATGACGAGGATTGACATCATCAACAAGATGGTTACAAAAACAGCGAACAGCTCGTTGGAAGACCATTCCCATTCTTTATGGAAAAAAATCGCCAAGTAGAGTGAAATCAGAGCAACCGCAACAAAAATGGCAAGCAGACTTAATTTAAACACTGAACGACATGGGTTGAGATTCACTGGGTATTTGGTGTAGAATAAATCGAAAAGAAATGCAAGTTCTATTTCGATTAGTCTGAAAACTCACTCATGACCATTCCTTTCAGAAAGAATATGTTGAATCAGGCGCTATAACTCATCGTGAGCTTCTCAGGGCAACAAATAGCCCTTATGCAGATGAACTTGAAGAGCAAAAAGGACAGGCAAAGATCCTTGAGCCAGTTATCCTGATCTCCTCCGTCTACACTTAAAAGCCTTCCTTCGCATTTATAAACCTTGTCGACAGTGATAACTTCATCTGTCATCTTTATACATTGTCGATAGTTTGGTGCTTTCCCATCCTGCCACAGTGCCGCCTTTTGCCAGCATATCTCTGTGGAGCATAGTGATAGCACCTTTGCCTCGTTTGGCACTCTCACGAAGTACTTGCACCCGCACATTGTAGTGGGATCTATTGTAGCGGGATCTTCATTGCTTGAAACGCTCCCATCGTGCTTGGTGCCCATGTAGTTTACTACTAACTTGGAGTTCTTCTGCATCATAGAATTGCTTGCGAACATCAAAGCTTGTGCTCTTCCATCCTCTTTTACGAATAGAGTGATGAAAAGAAACATCGTGCACAATATTTTCCCTGACTGGGTCACATATGAAGTGACCATCCAACTTGCCATGAAACATTTAGCAATAGAGTCGACGTTGAATGACTTCCACTGTTCTATGTCCTCAATGCTGGGCTCAGTGTAAGTATCTGGGCTCAGTGTAAGTATCTGCACTTCCGAGAACTATCACCAGATAAGCCAACCAGAGGGGCAAATGTAAACTGCAAAAAGGAGTGCTTTGGATGAGGCCAAGAGTGTACACGATGATGGCGGGCAAAAGGCCATAGGCTTTGAATGCGACCATTGCAAATACACGGTTGCTATAGTGTAACATCCTGATTTTCGACATTGTCTCAATTAAATGAAATGGACTTTTTATCGAAGCGCCTATGGTCTTTTTCTTCGAGTTGATCAGTCATGAGATAACTAATCTATCAAGTGAAGCCGTTAAGGGATATAAACGCGACCGACTTAAAAATTTGATCAGAAATAGACTGCTCTACCATGCTAATCAGTAAAGGTCAATATGACATCGTTATAATTGATTAGAAATCGGAGATAGGTTGATTCAATATAAACACATAATTAATTTGTGGGTGATTCCACTTGATTGTAAAATTCATGTCGAACGGCACTAAACCGATTTTTTTGTCGATTTTGTACCCGGTGCTCGTAATTGAAACCTTGAGATTTTTATGACAACTGAGAGTCGCCGATGAGTTGAAGATGCACAAACATGGATTGAGAATTATTGACCACGGGTTAAATGCGATAAAATCCCTGAAAGCTACTTGGTAGGTTAGGTCACGCTAAAATCGCGTCCGATAGAAATTTATCACAAAATTGAACTCGGTTTCAGGAATTGAAAGTTTGAGCGTGTCACGATTTATTTTTAGGACATCGTCTCATCCTTTGAAGAATTTTCGGTTAGCCCAGAATTTTGGCAGAAAAAAAATTGAATTTGGCAAAATTAAATGGTGGAAATTCGGATGGGCAAAATTGAGGGGCATTTTGACCTTCAAAGTGAATTAGTTTGTGAAGGCAATTGTGGGATTTGGCATGGGCAACCTCCTCAGTGACTTTGGCCATCAATTTGAAGTTGTTTGGGGTGAAATTGAAGATGGAAATCAAGAATTCATAGGGCTGCTGGAAGGGGTTTGTTTGGTCTTCAATTTGGCTTTAATTGGTGAAGATTTGTGAGGAAAAAATTGGCCCTTGGGTGACCCATTGATCAAGTTGGCTGAAGAAAAGAGTGAAAAACACTCAAGTGCAAGAGGTATTTAGGCTTGACTTTCAAGGCTTCTTGTCTCCCTTCTCACTTCCCTCTTGTCCCCCTCCTTCCTCTCATACTCGACCTCCCCCTTTGTTGTCCAGCTTCTGCTTCTACTTCCTTTCTTCTTCTTTTTCATCCTTTTCTTCTCCATTTCCTTGCTGCAAATCCCCATAACTAGGACCAATCTGCACCAACCAAGGCCAGCATTGAACTAGCTTAAATACAGCCATCGGAACGCCACCGAGCCCGGTGCAGCCACTCACTTGCAACCAGCTCTAGTCGCGCCCGTCCTCGTCTGCGTCCTTAGCCCGCACGCCCTTGGCCGTCGGTCATCGTCCTTGAGTCGCCAGCTCCTCACGTCTACCGTAAGCTACGTCGTCTGCGTCCTTAGCCCGCACGCCCTTGGCTGTCGGTCATCGTCCTTGAGTCGCCAGCTCCTCACGTCTTCCTATAAGCTACCGTCGTCTGCCTGGCCCATCCATCCCAGCAGCACTGCTCATCCAGCTCAGCCAAGCCCCACGACCAACCAGCCCTTCGGTTTAGTCCCACAGAACCGAAAGCCAGCTCAAGTGTTGAGCTTGCTAGGCCTTTCTTAGCCTCTTACGGGCCTCTTTGGGTGTCGTTGTAGGCTCGAGTCTTGGTCGCTGTCACACCGTTGCCGTGAGCTGTTAGCTCACTAAACCCGTGAGTTAACCTCCTAAAGGCTAATTGCATTTAAAGGGTGGATTAGTTAGGCCTAATTAGGATTAAGGTTAGTTAGTTAGTGTAATTAGTTATTTAGTTAGTTAGTTATTAGGTGGTTAGATAGATTAGTTGATTAGCCTAATTAGTGTAATGTGCTTATCCTAGTTAGATTAGTTAATTAGTCCAAATTAAGTGGTTAGATTAGCTTATGTTAATTTAATTAAGTGTTTTAATTTAAATATTTTGCAATTTATCTAATTAAATGCAATTTAATTAATTAATTATTAATTAGCGTAAATTATACGTGGTTGGTCAGTTGTTAGAATTTTACGCTAATCGTCGTGGTTGCATTGGTTTGTGTAATTGAGTGCTGGTTTATACAATTGAGTACTTGATGATGATTTTTAATTATTATTTAAAAAAATATGATTTTTTGGTATTTAATTAGAAAAATACCAAGTGTCGGTTTTTGACACCAAAAATGTTTTAAGTACTATATAAAATCGTGAAATTTTAAAATGGGAGAATAATACACTTTATGGTTCGATTTGATTATGTGACTATGCACAATTTTTTTATCGGGTGTTTTTAATATGAAGAAAATAGGCAAAGTAGATTATTTGAAATTGAGGCATTTGAGTGCAAAGCACGATATCCTTGGTCGAGGTTGGATGTGCGTGTGATCACTATTGGAATCCGTCACGATGCGTTTACGCCTGACAATGCTCCTTCGAGAATGCCCCATGTCAACAAATGCTAGTTGCGGTGTAGGTGGGCCAATGCTCATTCGAGAATCTTTGTCTAGATGTAGACGTTGTCGTGCCCGATGAAGTGGGACGACAGCCGGTTATGCCAGATGACCACCGACTGTTGAGTTGGCCGTGGTCGTTATGTTGTAATTAATTGGAACGCTTGAATAAGTGAAATGGTTGTGCCTAATTATGGGGCAAAATTGTGTGGTACAGAATGGGACGTGTCATAACGATTTGGCTTTATAATCGAGACCCATGTGATTATTTGATGATGATGTGCAATGTTCCAGTTGTTAAATATGTTTATTGTATGCATGTGTATACAAGTTGTACTAATGTGCAGGGAGGTCTTTGAGGCAAGGTAAGTCTTTTATTTCGTATGTTTAGGCTGCCTCTAGGTGAATTATCATCCGAATCGAGATTTAAGGTATAGACTCGCCGAGATATTGTCTCACCTCATCATGGTTTAAAAATTTTCATGTCCTTAGATGGGGGCATGTCATGTACATTACGGGGCCCTTAGTAGATGGACTTTCAGCATTCCTATTTCCCTATTCCCAAGACCAACCTGACTCGAGAGCTAGTTGAGTCCACAGTCTGGGTTGATGAGTGCCTACCTCACTTTGGATACCTCAATCCTTTTTTTTTTTTTTGACAAAAAAAAAAAAAAGCATGGTTCATTAACTTCCCTAATGGGGGTCGGGAGGGTCTCATATAGGGTTTCAACGGGCCTCCCGTCGGGATCGGCAAAGTGGGAAATAGGGCATCCTATGGATATCGACACCCTTGATGGTGTCATAGAGCCCATGATTTGGAGAGTCGGGAGCTTGAGTAGCTTAGTAGCTCTTTTTGATCTAGATTCTGTTGACGCCTTAATTTTATTTAGGTTTATTTTATTTTATTAATTAAGTTTTTATTTTATTTTGTCTTTTTGAATAAATAAGATAATAAAAAGAAAACAAGGCAAAAACAAAAAAGCAAAGCAAAGCAAAAGCCCAAGCCCATTCTCCTCCTTCTTCACCCCAGCCCGGCCCCTTTCTCTTTTCTTCTTCCTCCTTCCCTTTCCTTCACCGCTGCAACTCACACATGCAAGGGAGCCAATGCGTGAAGGACAGCCTACGGCCAAGGAGAGTAGGCTGACGTCGGCCGGAGAGGATAAGATCTCAGGTGCCATTAATGCTGAGCAAGCTTTGCTAAAAAGCTCAATGGGACACCGGTTCAGCCGAGCAGAACTGGTGGGCAAGCCGGAGGCCGGCGGCTGAGGCCCTCCATCAACCGGATTTCTTTCGCCTATAAATAGGTGGCCGTAAGCATCGTCGGAGAGCGTGGCGAGCTCGGAGATCTTTCACTGAGAGACAACGGGAAAGATCGAAGGGCGAGCGCAGGGGAGAACTCGACTCGCGAGCTTAGCCCACCCTCCATCAAGAGACTTCGGGGAAGGCCGGCGACGAGCGACTTCGAGAGGGTCAGATCTAACTGGTGGAGGCTCGAATTTGGCCAGAGAGAGAGAGAATCGAGGCCGAGGAAGGTCCGGCCGAGATCTGCGCCTCGATCTAGGGTTCTCAACCAAGTTGTTGTTGCCAACGGACGTTGCGCCAACGCCGTCGCCTTGACCAAGTTCCGACCTCGTTGCCTTGAAGGATCGCTGTCTCCCCCCCAAAGAAGTTGTTGCCATGACCGATCCGTCGATGCCACGCCAGATTTGGAAGTTGAGTGGCCGCTGTTGTTGCCCTGTCACCGCCACCGTTCGCCATAGACAGGTAACAGTCGCCGTCGCTGGTCGCGTTGTTGCCATTGCATTTCCTTTCTCGAACCATATCGCCACTAACCACAACAAAACAGCCGCGTTGTCGCTTATCCTCGCTGTCCTCGTAAGCGATTTGTCACCGTCGCCGCCACCGTAATGCCTCGGTTTCTCCCCCTTAGCACCGCGGATTGCAAACCCTAGGGTTTGCAATTTTCGGGTCATCGAATCGGATCGGGTCTCGGAATCGAGTAGGGTTTCACGAGATCAAGGGTGGCTGGAAACCGGGTCGTGAGGTCGGAGCCGGGTCGGGTGCGGATCGATTTGGGTAGGGTTTCCATGATTTTTGGGACGGCGGGAATCCGGGTCGACGAGTTGGGTAGGGTTTCACTGAACCAGGTCGTCCGATCGGCCCGGTTCTTTTCAAAAGTGGGCTACTAGGCTGCGGCGTCGTTTTAAAAAAAAAAAAGTCGAGCTCGCGCAGTTGGCCTGTCTACGTTTTGGGCTGGCCCGGAGTCGAACACAACCCGTGGATCTCGACTTGGGTCGGTTTTTTATTTAAAATAATATTCTTAATAAATAAATAAATAATAAATAATTTATTTTCCAAAAAAATCAATAAAATATATATTTTTAATTTAAAAAAACCAAAAATATTGAAAATATTAAAAATATTTTATATTTCGAAAAATAAAAAAATAAAAAAATTCCATATTTTCCAAAAATACAAAAAAAAAATCCCTTTTATGTCCAAAAAATTAGAAAAAGACTCAAAAATTTTTTTCCTCCCAAAAATGCATGGAAAATCCCTCGACCATCCAAAAAGCCTCAAGGTTTAAACAAGATTAGGTACCAAAAGGGCATTAGTGATTAACTAGTGTAATTAAGTCTCCGATCCTAATTTCTCTGGTTGTGCAGGAGCGAGTATTTCTCCCGATATTTCGCATGGGTTTCTAATCAACCCACCCTAAATTGATTAGTGGCGACTCCGTTTTAAAAATTAACCTACAAGTTAAAAATTTAGACTATTAAAGTCATGAATTGGTGGACTTGAGAGAGTCCGGGCTTAATAAATTGAGCTGAACCATTAGCCTCCTTTAGGCACTCGCACGGGGCATTGAAAAAAAAAAAGAGGTCGCGACAGCTTGGCGACTCCGCTGGGGACATTTAAGGATTTAGGCCATTTTGTCTTTGTTTAAATGCTTTACTGACTTGGGTTTTTTTTTTTCTTTTATGCAGGTTAGTATCTTAGATTTTCTTTTTAAATAAAATGTCTTGTGATTATAAATTGCTATGCATGCTTTACTGTTTTAACACTACACGTGGCACATACAAACCTAGCCGGACTTAGCTGCCATAGGATTTCTAGGAAGGTGTTAAGAAAGATACGACTCGAATGCGAGACTGCGATGTAGATGTTGCCTTTCTTTTCCCGAATTTCTTAGCCGAGGTTAAGGGGTATGCTACTAATGCAAGATTGCGACGGGCGGATACCCTTTTAATTTCAACAAGCCTTCTCAGTTAGAAATCGAGCCACACATCTCATGCGCATGTCTTTGTGCTTGCCATTTTTATTTAAAAGCAAAGTGATTTCTTTACTTTTACTCAGTCTTTTATTGGCCCATGGCAATTTAGGATAAGCTTTTCAAAGTCCTAGTTTATATGCGATGGGGAAAGATGATATCCAGTTCATTCCTGCTCTCAAAGCGGAACTGTTCAGATGGTGGGGTCAATTGGATCGGTTTGCTCAAGAGCGCGTGAAAGCCAAAGTCGGTCATCTCCTATGGTTCATTCAAATCACTTTGTTCGTCCCGAAGTCATACAAGCCATGGCACATTTCTGGTGCCCGAAGACAACTACTTTTATGTTTAGTGGGTTTGAGCTAACCCTAACTTTGGAAGAATACAGCATCATCACTGGAATGCCTCTCGAGAAAAAGCTTGTTAGGCCATCAATAGGCATTATCCCATTGGGTGGGTTAGCACGACTTTTAGGAACTGAAATCCACGTTATGAGGCAAATTCTTGAAAACAACCGTAATACCTACCCACTAGAATTCATGAATGCCTATTTTCAAAATCAGCCTATGACCTAAAAAAGCGAGATTTTCCTCCTGGCCTTTTTGGGTTCATCATTTCCCCCATCAAAGAAATGTCATAAGTCCTAAGATGGCATGGATAGTTGATCAGATCTCGGGAGGCAAAATTATGTCAACATGATTTTAACTGAAACATTTTTGTGCTTTAATCGTTTTAAAGAAAACACAGAAAAAATCATCCGAGTCTCTCCGGAAATTTTACAAGTCTGGTTCTTTTCTCACCTAAGTGAATTCCGAGGCTTCATGCGATTGTCTGGAATGAATGATTTCGAAAATCCATTACAAAAATTTATGGTTTTAGGACCATACATTCCCAATCAAAGCTGTTTAAATTGGATAAACTTCCTAAGAGACCCGGCTCCTAAGGCATTCCAATGGAGTGCTAGTTGGTTCTATGAAAAGAGAGCTCGCTTTGCTTTCAAGCGCCGCTATCCAATTCCGTTACTCGGCCTCACCGGTGCCATTTCCTATTTCCCATATAGGGTGGCACGACAGTATGGAGCCCTTCAGGAGATCCCACCATTTTTCAAGAAGAGAGTCCCTCCACTCCTTTTCACCCATCAAAGTTTTGAATATACGTTCGAGATTGACATTATCGAGAAAGCATGGAGCAAGTGCCATCGCAAAGGATCGTGGTACCCGAAAGGCTTGAGGGAGAAGAAAAAGCCCACCATGCCTCCACGTCCTACATCCACAACCATCGTATCTCGACAAAATAAAAGTCATCAGTCCCTCACTCAATCGGCGAGAGCAGCAAGCATGAGCAAGCAGAGCTCATGGAGAGGGATTTGGGAATGGACTGGATACATATCTCAGAGTTAGTTTAAGGAAGCAGGCATCCTTGCAAGAACAAGGCTCCTCGTCTCATATAAAATGGCAATCATGTGCCCCTTAGTATTAATATCGTGAAAGTTTTGTCCCATTGTTTAGGGACCTTTTGTTTAATATCTAGTACTTCCATTTTATCATTTCAATTTCAAGTTTTAGATGTCAAGAAGTTTGCGGTCTATAAAATCCTCTTTTGATAAATAAAAAAGCAATTAGACCATTGCCATGGGTCAATCTTTGTTTGCTTTCATGCTCATTCGTTGTTTTCACATCGCCAGGTAATTATGAATCGTTGACTATCAGCCACCTGCGAATGGCCTCACATAATAGGGCTGATAAGAATGATGTACAAAATCGCATCACCAACATTGAAGACGGCGTGGGATAGATGTCCATTGTCCTTCGACAACTCTCGAGACAAATGAAATCTACTCAAGCTGAGCCAAACTCTGTAGCTGCTTTAAGCACCGTCATGACACCCGCGAATTTGCTAGAGAATAGCCAACACCATAGACAATTTGAAAAGATCATGAAAAAGTTAAACCAGCTACAGGGGCAGAATCCCATGGACCTGTCCAATTATGCCGACATTGAGATTTTTGAAGAGCTCAAAGCACCTGAATGCGAAAGGTATGCTGATACCTCCCGTCTGGAGACCTACTTGCAAGCCTACTTGGTCCAAAGGATGATTTAATCGTACCAATCGAGCTTGACTGGCCTTACCTTGCGATAGTACATTGTCAAGAAGATTAGTCCCCTTAAAACCTAAAGGGAACTAATTCATATTTTTGACAAAGAGTATAATATTGACATCACCCTTGACATCACCTTGCCCTACGAAGAGCCGATGATCGTGAAGCATGAGCAGCCGTTAGTTGCTGAGATAGAGAAAAGTGTCAATGAAGCCTTGCATAATAAATGGGCAGCTGAGCAACATCATTCATTGGAAAATTTCTGACTAGGAAAGGCAAGGAGCCTTTGTACGAGATCATAGACTTAGAGCCTATTCAAGAGCGGGGCACGATTGGACAACTCCCCAAGCTTACTCTAAGAGCTAGGGTCTAAAGAATACCAACCTCTATCAACCTGGAAAGTGAATCAGACAGTGAAACTCTAATGTCTCTCACTTCCCTTGACAGAATCAAGCTGGAAAAACGAAGGGCCCTACTCAAAAGGTCTAAACCAGAGGCCAAGAAAAGAAAGCTTAAGCAGATCAATTCAGCATCTACCAACGAGCCACCGCACCAAAGCTTCGAGCATTCCCAAGAATACATCTTTGAAGGCTACCATCCTCTAGAGTACAACCCGAAAACTTCCCGGCCCTAGAATACAATCCCAAGGACTTCCAGCATTATTTCGACAATGAAACTAACAATTCATTGTATAACTATTTCCTACTCTCACCCGGGGATGAAGGCCCGTCAGAAGAGGAAGCATACGTCTTTATCCGCTACGATCCTAACGAAGTACTAAGCTCGTCCTTTGACTATGAGGATAGCTTCAATACCTCATCCTCATTTAGAAATTTTGACCAAGAAGAAAGCAATGGGGTAATCTCGGTAGAGTCCAACTTCCCTAAAATAGAAAAATTCACCACTACAACGAATATGCAGTGGGAAAACCAGTGGCCTAACCAAGACATACATCAAGGCTCGTCTTGCCTCGTAGGATCATGACCCCCATAGAAATGTGGATACCCAATCTCCGTAAGTATAACGACACGACTTGCTCCGTGGCCCATTTGCAATACCTCTCCGGAAATAAGTCGGTACTATGGCTCAATGTCATTCACAATTCAGGACTTCCAAGAAAGTCTTACGGGGTTTGGATTATAATGGTTCATCACAGTAAATATCTCTTCATGAGAGATTGGAATGAGCTGTCTTCTGCATTCCTCCTTCAGTATCAAAGCTAGATTGGGACTAAAGTGCATTGTCAAAACTTGGTTCACTTCAAAAGAAGACCAATGGGGATTTCCGAGCATATGCAAGGAGGTGGGAGGCTTTTATGATGCAAACTTACTCTCAAGCGGCTGAAGAAGAAATGATAAAACTGTTCATAAGGGCTTTACCTCGCAAGCATTGTTGTTGGTTGCATGGGTTGCACTTCCATAGCTTCAATAAAGTTGTCCTCTCATGTGAATATTTTGAGTCTCTTTTGGAGGCGAGGAACTCAAAGACGCTTGATTTTAGAACCAACACTATCAAAGCACTCCTTTACATGAGTTTCCATGGGTTTTACTTATTTTATAATTTCATGTTTCTTATCTTGTCTGTTGTTTGTTGTATTTTCCATTCCAAGTACTCTAATGTAAGTTCTAATATTTTTTTTTTTGAGAGCATGAGGCGGTACTCCAAACCAGCCCAGTGATGTTATCCAACCATGAAAAGAAAATATTATCCAAGGAAAATACTGAGGGCTGGACTTCCTCATGCTTTTTCTCCCCCAAAGACGTATTTTGAAAATAAAAAACATTTCATCACCCAAAAGCTTTTGTCAAAATAGGATGATAAATTTAATTACGTTTGTCTTTCTAACCCTCTCACTTTATGTTTCAGAACATCATCCCCTTTGATTTAGTGTGACAAAATGTATTTGAAACTAGCACATCATGTGAACGGACCAACTCGAGAACACATTTTCAAGAAAGCGGGGGCAAACAAAAGGAGCATCCCGTTTTAAAAAAGGGTAAGTCTTATTCCCTTAACATAATATTGAGAATAACAGCCTCTCTTCCTTTACGGGATACAAAAGGTGAGACGTAATAGGTACATGCATACAGTTGAAATTGAAGCATCCATGACATGCCTCACTCCTGCCCATCTCCATCCTAAGCCAAAGGACTATCTTGTCACACAACGTGCCCAAATAGCTAGATATTACAATTTCAACTTCGACGAGCCTAGAAACATAAGGAAGAAGTTCCTTCTCTTCCTTTAAAGTGATTACTGTCAACATGGAGAAAATCTAGACAATCAAGGCGATCTATAGCCCCACACCCTGGACAATGACTTTGGAATCTAGAAGCTTCACTCCAGACGCATATTCTTCCAAGGAGTAATTGCCATAAAAAAGTTTGTGATTTTTGATCTCAGATTCCATAGAAGCTTGAGGTACATGACTTTTGCCCAATGATGCTATAGTTAAAGACAGAAGGAGAAATTCCATAGAAGGAAGGCGTTGAAGATGAATCAATGACCAGCAATCATGCATACATGGTCACAAATGAGGAAGGCTAATTGAAGGAAACATGGAACTATGCCAAGATAAAGAGGCCATCATTGACATTCAAATATCTTTAGGAGCTAGCATAGACAAACTTACGGGGAAGGGTAATTTGGTATCGTTTCCATTACTCCCACTATCTAAATTCACTTTTGACGTATTTTCCCTATTTGACGGGGAGCATCACGATTCAAGAGCCAAACTTGATGGTTAGGTTCGTCAAATCAATATTGGCCAAGCTAGTACGCGGAAATGACTTGCATCGAATTCACTTGACTTCGTGTAAAGGGACGTGCCGTCCATAAGCCAATTAAGGAGAATAATTGACCTGACGAAGTGGAAGACACGAGATTTCATGTCCTCCTTGTACTCCAGGTCCACTTAATTGTTTGCAAACCAGTGAAGGGTAATGTTGTAAGTTGTTTGAATTCTAAAAAAATTTGTGACTAACACGCTCTCTCTTGTCTTTTACAGGATCACCTAACCGTCAAAGATGCGAAAAACAAATCAATGAAAGGCATGTCAGACTTTGATAAGCTTTCCCAAACAAAGTATCATCAAAGCAAATGACAGAGACCCTTCAGGCCTCAAGTCACTTATGATCTTGGCCCTACTGGTTGAGCTATTTCCATAGCTTTTCTTCTGCAAGAGGCAAGAGCAGAAATTCCTGATCAGATTCCCAATCCCTGGCTGATCTTTCGTATGTCATGTCCCTAACCAATATGAGCAATCTATTGACATCCATTTTGAATAATCCTTTGTAAATAACTCTTTTAATGTTCAAATTCCAACACATTTGTGAATACCGTTCCACCAAGTAAACACCCTTAAAGCTGTTAATAAGTTTTTCTTGAGTAAAAAGCCATTCATTTATTTTGAGAGTATAAACTCTATCACATCATACATTGCATGCCTTTTTCCAGGTGAATTTTGCATGATGATTTTGTCTATCTAAATCTTTGATTCTATTAAGGATTATTAGAATAGATAGCTAAGTGAAGAATACAAGATTAATTGAGCATGTTGGATGAGGCGCGTCAGAATGATGAAAGGCAAGCCATATCCTACACACAATCCCCCCTATCTATACATTTGTGAGATGAGTGCAGAAGAGTCCATGGCTGCAGGGTATAGAGTTCTCTCGCGAATGGTATGATAACCAAAATAGTGAGAGGCATTCCATCGCTCAACCCATTGAGCCCCATACACTGGTGAAGCTTCTCTCATACCCCCGTCAAGAACCACCCCACACTAGGGCAGATCGGAAGCGAAGCAGCATCACAAGGTGAGAAGAGAGATAAAAATTTTCTTGCTTGCACTTGCATCAATCTTCGGGTGTCTTTATTACATATGAACACTTGCGTTAATTTAAGTGCCCTAGAGTCATGAAGAGCAATTCTTTCTCTACGCATTTGTATGCATTGTACAACCCAATTGAGTCTGCAATTTCACCATCGCATGGAGGCAAAATAGAAGTTACTACCATTTAAGTAGCATAGCTCGGAGCACCGGCTGAAGATGAAGACTCAAGAGTCTAATAACGGTGCTTCGATTGAACTTGCCTAGGCTAGTTCCTCTAACGACGAGAATAAAAAAAACAGGGGCATAAAAAAGTAGTGTACCTGGTAAAAGCAAGGTCAATGCCCATATTTGAAGAACTAGAATAAAAAAAATAAGGGTATGAAAAAGCGGTGTGCTTAGTAAAAGCAAGGCCAATGCCCCAGTCAAAAAATACAGCCAAGAAAAAGTTGCTATTGTGGTCCATAGAACCTCTAGTTGACAAGAAAGACTAGTGACAAATGCCAAGACAATCACCAACTCTCACCCTCTTACATGTGAGCCAAGTCTACATTACATTCCCATTGTAAAAGTTTCTTCAGACTAGGGCACTTCAATTAACGTAGGATTTCATGCATATATAAGCATCGCTCGAAGAAGTACAAGCAAGATTACTCTATCTCTTTTCGTAGGATTCTTGACTTGCAAACTTGGAGATGATCGTGCGGCACTTCTTTCATGAGCCTTGACCTCAACGGTCCCATTTGATGAGCCGTTGACCAAGTCTTCATCACAATTTCAACAAAGACCTCTCACATCGGTAAAGCCGTACCACTTGCGATAATACTCGGACCCCTGTTGACATGATGACAATGAGATAGTGTGGTCCTTATAAATCCTGCATCAATGGTCATGATAGCATTTTCCATGAGAGTGAGCGAAAAGTCCTTTCAGACTGAAAGTCCCTCATTTGGCATGCTCAAGACATCTATATTCCGAATAAATGTTGTCTTTCAAAATCTTCCCCAGTGGAATTCAAATGATACAAAAATGACAAGATTTTCATACATAAATCACATTTGAACTTATGAATTTACAGCACATATAATCATTGTGTGTGTGTATCCCCATTTGCCTTAAAATACCTATCCTTTCTAGGTACTCTCTTTTTGACACTGCATCAAGTTGTGCAAACAACAAGCATGCTCTTAAAGATTAGAGATGTCATCAGGAAAGCACATCCCCAACCTCACTCCCAGAGCTTTATGTTTGATAAATCTTTGAGAACCCATCACTCATCGGGTACTCTCTCTCATTGACACTCACCATACCCGAGTTATCCCCAAATAATATAGCAGTTGTTCAAACATTCCATTGCTTTGCTTGGCAGCGCCTACCTAGGTATGCTTTCTTACAATTGGACCAGCTGAGTGGTCCTAGGTTGTACCATTAAATACTTGTGTTCATTCAAGTATCCTAGTACTTTATACACTTGCGTCTACCCAGGTGTTCCACCACTTTTAAGTGCCCGCAGCAATTCAGGTAAGCCTCATACCACATTCAAGTTTATAATACCAGGAGGTGAGAGACCTTCACGAATATGAGAGGCACAACCTCAATATTTCCAATTACCAGGAGGTAAGAGACCTTCATGAATATCCGATATTCTCAATTACCAGGATGTGAGAGACCTTCATGAATATCCAAGGTACGTCCTCGATATTCCCACTACCAGGAGGTGAGAGACCTTCACGAATATCTCAGATACGCCCTCGATATTCCCAATTACCAGGAGGTGAGAGACCTTCATGAATATTCAAGGTACGTTCTTGATATTCCCCATTACTAGGAGGTGAGAGACCATCATGAATATTCGGGGCACATCCTCGATATTCCTATTTACTAGGAGGTGAGAGACCTTAACAAATATCTCAGGTATGTCTTCAATATTCCCAATTATCAGGAGGTGAGAGACCTTCACAAATATCTCAGGTACGTCCTTGATATTCCCATTACTAGGAGGTGGGAGACCTTCACGAATATGCGAGGTATGTCCTCGATATTCCCCAATTGCTAGGAGGTGGGAGACCTTCACGAATATGCAAGGTATGTCCTCGATATTCCCAATTATCAGGAGATGAGGGACCTTCATGAATATCCCAGGTACCCCTTTGATACCTGCGAATGCCACGTATCCTTCAAGAGTTTGTACTTGTGATTATCCAAGTACTCTTCGATACCTACAAGCAATCAAGTACTCCTTCAATGCCTGCGAACGTCCATGTACCCTTCAAGAGTTTGTACTTGTAATCATCTAAGTACCCGTCCATTGCCTATGATTAGCCAAATGCCCCTTTTGACGCCGGCAAAGGCCCAAATATCCTTCAGGTTAGCACTTGTGAATATCCAGGTACTAATTGATATGCCTGTGAATGTCCAGGTATCTTCCGTAATCGATGCCCGAGAAAGGTCGGCGCATCCTCCCGAGAAAGGTCGGGTTCCAAATGGTGTCTTCGACAGAAGTCAGACACCCCACAAATCGATGTCCTGAGAAAGGTCGGCGCATCTTCCTGAGAAAGGTCGGGTTCCTACCGGTGTCTTTGACAGAAGTCAGACACCCCAACAAATATGATGTCCTGAGAAAGGTTGGCGCATCTCCCGAGAAAGGTCGGGTACTAATTGGTGTCCTCGAACAAAAAGTCGGGCACCCCATAAATAGATGCCCGAGAAAGGTCGGTGCATCTCTGAGAAAGGCGACCGAAGAAAGGTTTAGGTTCGAGACAAACCACTTACTACTCGACAAAGGCAACCGAAGAATGGTTCAGGCCTTGGAAAAGCATTTTACCGTTACGGCGATCGAAGAAAGGTTCGGGTCCGAAGCAAATCACTTATTGTTCTAACAGGCGACCAAAGAATGGTTCGGGTCCTAGAAAGGTAATTTCCCGTCAGGGTGACCGAAGAAAAGTTTGGGTCCTAGACAAATTATTAATTGTTTTAACAAGTGACCGAAGAATGGTTCGAGTCTGGTAAAGCAATCTCCTCATATCAGTAGGTAAGATGACGCTTTGATGCTTGCCAAAACTCGGGGTTCACATCCTATCTCACTCACTCTCGATAAGTAACTACGGGTATCTTCTTATCTATCTTAGTATTGCCTTTTTTTTTTCCTGCATAGAATAATAGGTCCTAAATAAAATATAATCTGCTATGCATGCAAGGGTAAAATTTAGGCATCAGTTTGTCTTTGAATGCAACCTCTGCGAGCTCACCTTCAAAGAGGGGCAGCTGTTGACGCCTTAATTTGATTTAGGTTTATTTTATTTTATTAATTCAGTTTTTATTTTATTTTGTCTTTTCGGATAAATAAAATAATAAAAAGAAAACAAAGCAAAAACAAAAAAGTAAAGCAAAGCAAAAGCCCAGCCCATTCTCCTCCTTCTTCACCCTCGGCCCGACCCCTTTCTCTCTTCTTCTTCCTCCTTCCCTTTCCTTCGCCGCTGCAACTCACACGCGCAAGGGAGGTCGATGCACAAAGGATGGCCTATGGCCAAGGAGAGTAGGCCGATGTCGGTCGGAGAGGATAAGATCGCAAGCGCCATTAATGCTGAGCGAGTTTCGCTGGAAAGCTCGATGGGACACCGGTTCAGCCAAGCGGAACTGGTGGGCAAGCCAGAGGCCGGCGACCGAGGCCCTCCATCGACCGGATTTCCTTCGCCTATAAATAGGTGGCCGCACGCATCACGGAGGGCATGGCGAGCTTAGAGATCTTTCACTAAGAGACATCGAGAAAGATCGAATGGCGAGTGCAGGGGAAAACTCGAGTTGCGAGCTCAACCCACCCTCCACCGAGAGATTTCGGGGAAGGCCGGCGGCGAGCGACTTCGAGAGGGTTAGATTTGGCCCGTGGAGGCTCAGATCTAGCCAGAGAGAGAGAATCGAGGCCGAGGAAGGTCCGGCCGAGATCTGCGCCTCAGATCTGGGGTTCTTGCTGCTGTTGTTGCCACCGGACACTGCGCCAACGCCATTGCCTCGACCAAGTCCTGACGTCGTTGCCTCGAAGGATCACTGTCGTTCCCCCCACGAAGTTGTTGCCGTGACCGATCCACCGACGCCACACCAGATCTGGAAGCTGAGTGGCCATCGTCGTTGCCCTCTCACCGCCACCGTTTGCCACAGACAGGTAATAGTAGCCGTCGCCATCGCCGATTGCGTTGTTGCCGTTGCATTCCCCCTCTCGAACCATATCGCCACCGACCACAACAACACGGGCTGTGTTATCGCTCATCCTCGCCGTCCTCGTAGCGGTTTATCACCGTCGTCGCCGCCGTCGCCGCTGTAATGCCTCGGTTTCCCCCTCGACGCCGCGGATTCGCGAGACCTAGGGTTTGCGATTTTCCGAGTCATCGAATCGGATCCGAGTCTCGAAATCGGGTAGGGTTTCGCGAGATCAAGGGTGGCTGGAAACCGAGTTGTGAGGTCGGAGCCGGGTCGGGCGCGGATTGATTTGGGTAGGGTTTCCGTGATTTTTGGGGCGGTGGGAATCCAGGTCGACAAGTCGGGTAGGGTTTCGCCGAACCGGGTCGTCAGGTCGGCCCGGTTCTTTTCAAAAGAGGGCTCCCGAGGCTGCGGTGTCGTTTTTAAAAAAAAAAGTCGGCTCGCATAGCGAGCCCATCTACGTTTTTGGGCTGGCCCAGTCAAACACAACCCGTGGATCGAGACCCAGTCGGTTTTTATTTTAAAATAATATTCTAAATAAATAAATAAATAATAAATAATTTATTTCCCAAAAAATCAATAAAAAATATATTTTATTTTCGAAAAATATTAAAAAATATTTTAATTTCCAAAAAAACCAAAAATATTGAAAAATATTAAACAATATTTTATTTTCCGAAAAATAAAAAAATAAAAATTATTCCATATTTTCCAAAAATACCAAAAAATAAAAATAAAATCCCTTTTATGTCAAAAAATTAGAAAAAGACTCAAAAATATTTTTTTCTCCCAAAAATGCATGGAAAATCCCTCGAACATCCAAAAAGCCTCAAGGTTTAAACAAGATTAGGTACCAAAAGGGCATTAGTGATTAACTAGTGTAATCAAGTCCTCGATCCTAATTTTCTACGGTTGCAGAGTGAGTATTTCTCTCGATATTTCGCATGGGTTTCTATTCAACCCACCCCAAATTGATTAGTGGCAACTCCGTTTTAAAAATTAACTTACAAGTTAAAAACTTAGATTATTAAAGTCGTGAATTGGTGGACTTGGGAGAGTCCGGGCTTAATAAATTTAGCCAAGCCATTAGCCTCCTTTAGGCGTTCGCCCTTGATGTGGGCATCGAAAAAAAAAGAGGTCGCGGCAGATTCTGTTCATAAACCTTAGGTTTTACTTGATTGTATACAAACCTGGGTTGTTTATAAAATATGTTTTGTGTTAATTGGTTGTCCTGCTTTTCTATCTTATGTTTGTTTGGTGTTTGGAGATTGTTTAATTCGCTTCCGCGTGTGCATAAATCAATTAGGTTGGCGACGCATCCTGGGAACGTTGCATTTTAGTCGACCACTAAGGATATGCGTGTGCTCAAGGTTCGGGGTGTGACATGCAGTGTCGCTTGAACGATCCAAAGACCCCAAGAAAGACTAAGATTGCAACGGTGATGGCTAGCGGGGCCTGAATTCTTAGTAGTCGGGGCTCAATTCTTGGCCATCGGTCCTCATAGTGCATTGCCCGGTTGCATCTTCTAGTTTCTCTGTAGATATCCCGTAACTCGGACATGTTGATAATCATCAACCCTCTCTCAAGAGACCGGAAAAGTGGAGCACGGATGCAGATGATGAAGAAGGACCTTTTATACTTATTATAGTGTGAAGAGGGAATGAATGTGCGGTGAAACCATATAGGTCCCTTTTTACTAATGCAACTTTGGCTGACGGCCAAGGATTAGGAACTCCTGAAGTTTACTACTTTAGCTAAGCAATCAACCAGTCACAATCACCAATTAATTTCATTGTAATTATAGGATAAATTGGTGGTATGATTTGTTTTTTCTACAATCATTTTTATCCATCCTTGATTTGATAAAAGTAAGAGAATGAGAAATTTAATCTCTCAGATTAAGGATTCTTTGAGCCTTTGTTTAAATTTATCTTTAAAATTGACAATATATGCCCTAATATTGCTTAATTTGAAAGCACCTACATGAAAATTGGGATTGATTATTGTGATAATTCTTGAAAAACCAATAAAGAATGGGTCATGTTTTCCTTGTCCTCAAACCAAACCTTTGGCCGATAAGTTATATTAACATAGACATCGTCATATGCAAACTTAACTGAAAAAGAAATGTAATAGAGGTCCATATTCATGACTCATCAATCAAAGGTCTAGTGATGGAGAAAAACATAGCTCAAAATGATTTACTTCCGAAGTGAATACCTTGAATTTCTTTTTTTTTTGTTTATTTGATTGTACCTGCAAATGGAGCGATCGAAGTAAAAAAGAAAGTTTCAATAAGGAAAAGTAAAATAAAATGAAAGTGATAAAAGTATTTACTATCTAAACTTAATCAATTTCTTGAGATTCTTTTTGTCCAATTGAATTCTTGAACTATACATTTTTCTTTCATATTGATCTTGCCGTTAGAAAAATAAATGGCTATTAATATGCTGTTAAGTGCCATGCTGGCATCCTAGGTGGCATCGTATGTCGCAGTGATAGTTACGCCTTCTGCCTCATTTATCTAACTGTAGCTTGAGCAAAACTCGAAGAATTGTATATGTCGAAATTGCTCATGTTTCTTGATCCAATTTTTCTTTACATACAAGATGGTTAAGGGAATGCCGATTCATGATCAGCTAATTGACTTTGATATAGTCATCAATGATCAAACGAATGTGGATGAGAAGATATTGATCAATAACAGGCTATGATGCTGCTTTGTTCTTTACCCAATTATTATAAGCACTTTCCTAATTCGTTGACGAAAAAGAGTGAGATATATCGGTCGAGGAAGTGAAGTCACTTTTTTGCAGGGCAATCATTAGAAAAGTGGCATTAGAGGACTTGATGGCTGAAAGTAGGAACTTTAAGGGAGGTTCTAGCACCAGATGTAAATCTAGATCCAAATCTAGAGCCAGGAGAAGGCCTTTTTCAGATGTTACAACTATCAAAAGGAAGTAAACATCGCAAGGAACTAGTCAGAGACAAAAATGTTAGATGAAATGAATGATTCTAATCATGTATTAAAGAACAAAATTTAAGCATCAATTAGATTCACATGTGAAAATAGGATGTAAAATAAATCTGACCTCCAACCATTATTCAAGTTTGCGAAATTGTCTCTAGACCAAATGTCATGAAGGAAACTAAGCTAAGATATGACTAGAAAGAAAGTAACTTTATTTTTGGCCAATTTTGAACCTAAATTCAGAAATTTTTTCAAAAAACTAGATTCTTTATTGATTTTTGATGAATTTGCGATGCCAAAATCAAATTGAAGCTAAAATAAAATGATTTGAGGGTTTTCGCATCTTCCAAATTTTTTTTTTTGTCAAAACATTACCCAAAGTCAACCTTTTAGTATTAAATCGCTAAAATGTTGATTAATGACTCAAGCTTTGATTTTTTTTTTTTTTTGACAATTTTCAATGCAAAAGTGAAATTGGAACTACATGGGAACTTTTTCGTCAATTTTTTTTTTTTTTTTTGACGAAAAGGTTAACTCAAAAGTCACCTTTTTGACTTATTGAAATTTCAACGAAAGTGGCTAGGAAATTAAGCACAAATAAAGGGCCAATAAAAAGAAATGAGAAAGGACACTTTTTGCTTGAGAAACGGATTTTGTCGTCATCAAAAACCCTAATATCAAGATTTTACTATTAATAACGTGTCGGCTGAAAATTAAGTACCAATAACTAGAAAAGTCTTTCATCAGATGTACGATGTTAAGTAGTTAATATATTTTGGTTAGCGCATAATTTATTGACTTAAGCTTTTGATGAATATGGATTCATTTGGATATGTTGGTGGATTCGAACTTAGGCTTTCCCTTGATGATCTATTAAGTGAAGGTATGGATTATTCTGCTGTGTGCTCATAACATTGTATACTCTAACATGTAAAAGTGCAAACAGACAACAACAAAGACATTACATATTGCCCATGTTCGACATAATACAATCTTAGAAATGCACAACCAATTCGAGTCTTCGCTAATAGACCCTTGATAGAGTAACACATTACACCACATAAAAGAAGAGGTCATGCATCATACACGAGACGATGAAAGATAAAGGGACTGCTGCAAACATACACAACCATATAGACATTTTACATAGTTGATTAGGCATAATATCATAAAAAAGGCCAAGTTCAGTTCTTCTCTGGATCAACATGTTGCTCATCATCATGTGGATCTCTCATAATGCTCACGTGAGAGACCAAAACCCAAACGTGAGTCACAAACTCACCCCCTGTGGTGAGATACTTAGTGTGAGCTATCGTATCATTCGAGGGAGCCACATACAACATCATATCCGCCCAAAAGTCAGCCAAGACCTTCCAAGTTCGCCCTTCACCTGCTATTCCATTCACAAGCTGCATTCCTAGCCGCGCACCTCGACCCACAATGGTTTTTCGCCATTGTACCTCGTTTATGACCGGCTCTAGCTTTTTAATCCTGTCACCCATTGAAACCGAGGATCCCCGAATAATTTGTTGGCTTCGCTAACAGCACGATCAAATATGTATTCGGTCCTGCAAGGGTGACCGGGGAGCAATCTTGGGGCAAAAGCAACCAAATAAGCAAGGTATTTCGATAGCGTGGTCGCTATGACAAAGTTGTCTGTTTGTTCTTGTGAAGGAGGCTCTTTATTCTCACAGAAAGTGGTTGCTACATGCCAAACCATTATAACATGAGTAGTTGTCTCAAGATTACGTGCCCATGAGAACTCGTCAGAATCTTTGTTGAGCCTCAAATATGTTTGCATCTCCCCCAAATTGTCGAGGCAATTTTTCCTTAGAGAAAGAGCAATCGCCTCCATCACTTGTTTAGACAAATTGATGGGAGCAATTTGTTTCTGACCATTTCTTTTCGGATCGAGATAAGCAGCGGTGAATCTATTATGTATCCACTTGCATGGTGAATAGCTATACGACTCGAGGAGCGAGTATTGATGGAGTTGCCTCCCCCAAGGCTTCAATAATCGAACTCGGCACATTATCTCGATCAACTTCTCACCACAAATGTTACTTTGCCACCACTCGCTCTGCACATACTTGCATATGTATTTCACCTTTGCCCATTCCGAGAAAATCATGATGCCAAACTGTGCAAACTCGACGACAAAGATTGACAACATAAACAAGATGGTTATAAAAACAAGAGGAAACCTCAAGTGGTGAGATTCATGTTCATGAGGCCTTGCCCAGGGCCAAGGCACCAGGGGGAGTGAAATCAGAGCAGCAGCAACCACAATGGCAAGTTGAATCAATTTATACACTGAACGAAGCGGATTGAGATTGACCGAGTATTTGGTGTAGAATAAATCGAAAAGAAATGCAAGTTCTACTTCGATGACCCTGAAAACTCGCGCACAACCATTTGCTTCAGAAAGCATATGTTGAATCAAACTCCGTAACTTTTTGTGAGCTTCTTGGGGCAACGGATAGCCAGCAAATCTCATGCAGATGAACTTGAAGAGCGAAAAAGACAAACAAAGATCCTTGAGTTGCCCATCCTGGTCTTCTCTTAGAAGCCTCCCTTTGCAATGCCAAACCTTCTCGAGGGTGATATATTCATCCATTCTCTCTAAAGATTGTCAATACTGGGGCGCTTCCCCATCTTGCCATGTTGCTGCCTTTCCTCTGCACATAGGTTTTGAGAACAATGAGCGCGCCTTTGTCTCTTCTGCAAATCTCACCAAGTACCTGTATCCGCGCATTGTAGCGGGATCAGGGTCACTTGAAAGGGTGTGCTCAGTGCTCATGTAGTCCGCTATTAACTTGTACTTCTTCTGCATCACAGAATTGCTTGCCGATATCAAAGCTCGTGCTCTTTCATCAACTTTCACGAATAGAATGACGAAAAGAAATACCGTGCACAATATTGGCACTGACGGGGTTACGTATGAAGCGATCATCCAACTTGTCATGAAACATTTAGCAGCGGAGTCCATATTAAATGATTTCCACTGCTCAATGTCCTCAATACTGTGCGCAGTGTAGGAATCTGCACTTCCGAGAACCACCACCAGATAAGCCGCCCAGACGGGGAAATGCGAACTGCAGAAAGGAGCGCTTTGGATAAGGCCAAGTGTGTAAGCGATAATGGCGGGTGAAAGATAATAGGCCACAAATGCAACCAACGCGAATGCGCGGCTGCCGCAGCGTCGCCTGAATGACCCAAAGACCCCAAGAAAGACTAAGATGGCAGTAGTGATGGCCAGCAGTGCCTCGATTCTTTCCAGTCGGGTAATTCGACTTTCGAATGTGTCTGCCTGCTTGCAGCGATCCCACTGTTCTCGCGAGAACCCGTGCAGAGAATATGACATGGAATTGTTCATGATCATCAACCCTTTCTCAAGTGAGCGGAAAAATGGAGCAGCGACGCCAATGATGAAGAAGGATCGTTTATTCAACTTATAAAGTGAAGAGGGGAGGAATGTGCGGTGAGGTGATGCTCTAAGGTCCCTTTTAACTGGTGTAGCTTTGGCCGAGCGCCGAGAATTAGGTACTCCTTAAGTAAATTACTTTAGCAAAGAAATCAGAATCATTACTTAAATTTAGAGTAGTAATACAATGAATTACCAATATAAATATTTTTTTATCTTAAAATAGTATACATTCTTGATTTGACAATTAATAAGAGAATGAGAAGTTAAAACTCTCAAATCAAGGATGGTTGAAACCGCTTGTTTAAAGTTACCTTTACATTAGCAATATGTCCTAATGTTTGCTTCATTTTAAAGCACCTACACGACAATTGGGATCTATTGTTGTGATAATTCTTGAAATATCCAAAAAGAATGGGCTGTATTTTCTTTATCCTCAAAACCAAACATCAGATTGGTAGGTTATATTAACATGAACATCACCTACATGCAAATTGAACATGCAAATTGAAGCAAAACATAATGCAAATATGTATAACTCATCAACAACAGGTTTAGTGATGGAGGAAAACAAAATGATTTACTTTCCCAGCAAATACCTTGAAATTTTTTCGTTTATTAGATTGCATCGGCAAACAAACGAAGCTATCGAAAGGAAAAAAAAAAAAAAAAAAAAGTGAAGAAGGGGCGAGTACTCTTCAAACTTTTTTTAAAAGTAATCAACTTTGGGATTTCTTTTTCGTCCAATTGTACTCTAGACTATACTTTTGCACCAGTACTCAAACTTTTGCAAAAGTAATCCACTTTTTGGAATTTCATTTTTGTCCAATTGGATTTCTGAACTATATGCCTTTTCGTTCAAATTGATCCTCCAGTTAGAAAAATCAATGGAAACGCCGACATGGCTATTAATTTGCTGTTAAATGCCACGATGCCTCATTTTCCTAACTTAACTAATCGCTAGATCAGACCATCAAGGAGTTTGCAAACAGAAGGCTTCTGTCCTTCAACACGCTTTTAAGCAAAAGAAAAAAAGATTCTAATTAGAAAATTTTCTATAAGGGCATCTTCCCATCGTTGTCTAAACCAAACCGCAAGTGTCGAATCTACCTCTCTCGTTTGCCTTGGCTTTTGAGAAGTCTTCACAGCAGAACGGCTTTTGAGAAGGAAAAAAATTGCAAATAAACAAACTGCTGATTATTGCTCGAAGTTTCCCGTTGAATTTGATATAGGCACGAGTTTATGATGATCGTGATGTTACAAGTGTCTGTGGAGCCTTGAAGACGGAGGCGGACTATCGGAGAATGCAAGAAGATGGCTCGCCTGGGAATTGGACAAACCAGGCAACTCAGCGGGCACGCACCCTATTTTGATGTCTAGTTTGGTACATAACTTGTCAGGACTCTAAAGAGTTCTTTTAGAGCGGCTGTTGAAAGCATAAGAAGTGGGCCTATGACAACTTATAGAGAACAATTTAAGCCCTGTTTGGTATTCCAAGCCGTGATTGGGTTTTAATGGAAAGAGAATGCTAGATTTATCAAAACTATTTTATGAAATTAATTTACTAAAAAATGCATTTAAAAATTATAAGTGACCTTTAAAACAAGGGGGCCTCAAATGACAAACAAACAGTGTGACACATTATTGAGTAAACTAACACATGGTAACTTTATAAACAGAAACTTGCATTTCTTAAACATATATATGTAATTTGGCTAGTTCTATAATAATTTACACATTTAAAACTATGAATCATGTTTTCAGCCCCATGTTGGTACTATAGGCTAGAATTAGAGATTCGTTACTTTTCCCTTTACTTTTTTTTTTTTATATTCAGATTTCTTTTATTACTCTTATTGTGCAATTCCTATAATCAAATGGTTTGAAATCTTTCATGCTAGGTGTTCTAGGTTATCGAGAACTAGTACACTGCACTCATAGTTCGCACATATATCAATGAAATTGCGCCAATAATGACTTGTACTTTTGACGTGGACGGAGATTAATCATCAAAGCCTCAAGCCTCAATAGGATACAGCTCCTAATAAATTTCTAGAACGGTGAACTAGCATGAATTATTGGTAACATATTGAAGACGGTGTGGCTAGTTTACAAGGGGACCTAAATAAGGAATTAAATCATTTCAATGCCCTTCGTTTAGAGCCACATAAATCCTGTCGTTGTCCTGCATCTCAAAAAGCTTCTTTAAGAAGTTGACCTGAAATAGAAAAAGCAAGACCAAGGGTTAACAAAAGGTAAGAATACGTTTTAGATGGAGATAACATATTGAAGAGGGTGTAGCTAGTGTATAAGGGAACCTAGTTAAGGAATCCAATCAATCCATTGGCTTCTATTTACAATCACATAAATCCAGTTGTTGTCCAGCGCATCAAAAAGCTTTCTTTAAAAAGTTGACTAAAAAAGGGTTAATACCACAAAAACCTTAAATTGGTATACTAATAACAAATTTACTCCCAAACTAATTTTTTGACAGCCAAAAAATCAAAATTGGTACATTTATGACAAATATACCCTCTGTTAAATTAGATTAATGTCACAAAAATACAAAACTAGTATAATTGTGACAAATTAAGACTAAAATCTCAAACTGTCACACCAATTAACTGTCACGTATCATTCGACTCAGCAATTTGATAGTAAAATTTAACGGAAACTAATAA
Organism: Eucalyptus coolabah; assembly: GCA_014182585.1. Lineage (NCBI taxonomy): Eukaryota > Viridiplantae > Streptophyta > Magnoliopsida > Myrtales > Myrtaceae > Eucalyptus > Eucalyptus coolabah. The sequence continues at coordinate 79,881 of JABKBN010000021.1, forward strand.
AGAGTAATTATCACAAGTGTATTAATTTAGAATAATTTGTTAAAGGTGTACCGGTTTAGAGTTTTTAGTAGGCAAAATATTAATTTGGGGTAATGAACCAATTTGAGATTTTTTCATGGTATTAACCTATTTGGAAAAAATAAGGCAATGCAACTTTAAAATAGTTATCATGACAAAGAATAAGAAAAGACCAAAGCGGTGAAGAAAGGGTCAAGCTAACACGTTTTGCATGGAGAACAAACCCTGTCACAAATTTCCCGATCCGACATGGAGAAAAAGCAAGACCAATTGTTAAAAAGAAAGAAAAGGTAACGCGTTTTCCGTGGAGATGACACATTGAAGATGGTATGGCTAGCATGCAAGGGGTCCAATCCAATGCCTATTATGTAAAGCCACATAAATCTTGTCCTGGTCCCATGTGTTCGGAAATGTTCATCTTTAATTAAGTTGACCTGACAATGAAAAAGCAAAACTAATTTTTTTTTTTTAAATGAGCTAACACGTTTTGCATGGACCACTAACGCCATCCTATGTGCCTCAGTCCGACATTTCCGAATCTTACAAAGGTATGGAAGATAACTCAGTGACATTGGGAGAAGCACGAGAGATGCGAAATGAATGATGCAACTTAATTGTTAGAGTAGTGTCAGAAAATTTATGTTAAGAATCTATTCATGAAAAATAATAGAATAATGCATATTTTGGCAAAATCTTTAAGAATAATTTTTATGCATATATAGACTATTTTGAAATGCCTATATATTTTATATATGTAAAAATAATTGTTCAAGCCACTTCTGTTTTGTTTTGTTTTTTTCTTTCTTTTTTGGCTGAAAGGGCCACTTTTTGTTGATGTTTGGCCTTTTCAACACTTGAACTAATGGAGTTTCGGATTGAATAGGAATTTTGGCACCTTCTTTTATGATACTGTTAAAAAATATGAGGGAGGACTAAAATGACATTTGGACATCTAGGATCAATAATTGAAGAGGAAACACGAATCTATGATTTGACATCCAATATGAATGATTAAAGAGAACAAGAACATGTGATTATAGCCATTGAAAGAAAGATATATGTTTCACGTTTGACCCAAATAAATAAGTGAGACGGATAATGATCAGGATTCATTCCACTTCATACACAAGAATTTGTCCCTAGGTCCCATGTCCTAATCAAAATAAAAAAAATGCCATACAACATGAAAATCAGTTTGGGTCTCGTTAAGGATTGATGATGGCATGCCAATGTGACAAGATTGTGAGAGTAGAATCTTATCCGAGTTAGTAATTTCCACCTTGTTGACATGACCATTGTGGTTTACTTCTTCCATTACCTTTTCGTTTACATCCACACCATAAACTCGTTTCCTTTGCTTGTCCATTGAAATTCAAAAATTATACACATAGGTTTAACAATTATTTTAAAATATTTATTACAAAAATATGCATAACCATTGAATATAATTTCCATCATGGTATATATAATTTTGAACATTTAATTTTTCTTCTTGAATGCTGTTTTGTATCTTAGATGAGAGAATTTGTTCCATCAACTAAAATATTTGAAAACATATATTATGTCTAATTAGAAATTACTTTAAACATTTATTACCGGCATATGCACAAAAGAAATTTTTCACATTTAATGTTTCTTTATAGGCTCTCTAAAGATTTATGAGAGAATCGAAAAAATCAATATATAAATAACACTATTGATAGGAATTAGCGTAGATATAGGACTTTATTCTTATGAATTATAAAGTAATTAGAATTATACCTGGTATTGGATTTTTGTCACATCAATTATGAAGTAGAAGGGATTATTTCTACCAAAGATCTTTGATAATTCATTTAAATATATATGTGAATATTTCAAAATAGAGTCTATTTATATGTGACAAATATATTTGAACATTTATTATCAAAACATGAATAGTTCTATTATTTTTGTACATCAAAGATTTATCGATACTATTTTTGGCCAGACATGACTTTGATATAATATACTTGTAAATATGAGGCCAACATGAGATATTTTGAAATTATTTGTCAAATATTAGTCGAACATGAGATAAAGTATTCTTACATCATTAAACTCTTTCACAACATCATCATAACAATCATAACAATCAGTTTTACACATATAAAATTCAAAATAGAGTCTATATATACATAAAAATTATTCTTAAACATTTTTCCAAAGTATCCATTATTCTATTATTTCTTGTATATCTATTAGAGATTTATTACCAAAATATACACAATAATATTATCTCTTGTCCACTTATTAGAGGGTACTATCAAAACATGCATAGAATCGAGATGCAGGGATAAGATATTTGTAAGGATGGATTACAAATTTGTCAAACTGATAAGTTTCTAATCAAAAGCAGCTTACCAAGTAAAGCTGGTACATGAGCATCTCACGTGACTTAATCTTGTGCAAGCTTTGTATATGTGCATGCGCGCACATGTGATTCAACGATCAAATAAAGGATAAACATTAAGTACACATGTTTAATTTTTATTTTTATTTTTATGTATCCCACATTTAACACAATTAATATTAGAGAAATCATTATTAATATATAACTAATGGCTCATTTTCAATAGTGAGAGACATCTATTTATTATCCAGTGTATTCAAAGGTATGCTAATGATTTGGTTACTGCTAATTTTATCCTTCTATTGATATTTTTGGTGCCACTTAAAGGATGGATGATTAAAGAGGAAATGTGAATGTATGACGTGACATCCAAGATCAATAATGAAGGAGGAACCATTATAGCTATTGGGTGTAGAAAGTGAGATGGAAAATGATTGAGATTCAATTCACTCAACTCTAGATGAATTGAATCTACATATACAAAAATTTGTCTCTTACTCCCATGTCCTAATAAAAAAATTGAAAAAATAAAAATGCCATACAACATGAAAATCAGTTTGGGTCCTATCAATGTCATTTATTTCAAAGACCATGATGATATTTCAATGTGACAAGATCGTGAGAGCAAAACCAGATTTAATCAGTAATTTCTACCTTATTGACATGACCATTGTGGATTTCTTCTTCCATTACCGTCCAAGGATGGGACAGTGAAATGGCGCAACAGGGCCAGCAAAATGCTAGATAGGGATTGCACCCTCATGGTGACGTCACCTGGTGGCCATCATGTACATATGGCACCCTATGCAAGACGCGAAGGACTTAAATTAATACAAATCTCCAACTTTAGATTTTTTTTTTTGTTTAAAAAAAGTGCTGCACTTATTCCACCCTTTGTATAACTAAGTCCACCCCCATTTCTTTTACTAAAAAGACAAAATTGCCCTCAATCATTCAATGACAATATAAAGTGGTAGTCTCAAATTTATTTACTTTCCTTCATTTTCTAATTTTATTTAGAATATAGTTGCCATAATTAAACATTTCACATATTTGTTTTTGTTTTTGTGTAATGTGGCTAACTCATGTATATTAAAGGAATTATGTTTTCTTTTCATTTTTAGATTTTACTTCCGTAAAATAAGTTTCATGTAAAAAGAACAATTTTACAGAAATCTAATTCTTTTTTTTTTATGTTATCAAGCAAATTTATGGGTTAATTGTCAAGTAGAATCTACAAATCAACATAGACAATTTTGTAAAGGGTTAATATCCTGAAAAAGCTCAAACTGGTACATCTATGACAAATTTACCTCAAACTAATTTTTTAATCATGAAAAATCATAAATTGGTAAACCTGTGATAAATTTATCCTAAATGACCACAAAAAACCCTCAACTGGTACACTTGTGACAAATATACCATAAACTAATTTGTTCAACCACCAAAAACCAAAAACTAGTAAATTTGTGACAAATATACCTTCCATTAAATTGGATTAATAACACAAAAAGCACAAAAGTGGTACAACTATGACAAACATAGTAAGATCCCAAACTAGTACACTAATTAACTGTTACGTGTCATTTAACTCAATAATTTAATAGTAAAATTTAACAGAAATTAATAAAGGGTAAATTTGTCATAAATGTATCAGTTTGGGGGTAAATCTGTCAAATGTGCATTAGTTTGAAGTTTTTGGTGGTCAAAAAAATTAATTTGGAGTAAATTTGTCACAAATGTATTAGTTTGAGATTTTTCATGATATTAATCCCTTTGTAAAACAATATTATCTTGATAAGCTTTTACTTTTAATGTGCATATCATTATTAAACCCTTTCTTATCTTGATATTTTTTTTTGAAAATACCTCATGGATGATATTAATTTTTTTTTCAATCCAAAATGATGAGATTTCACTAACATTTTTAAAAAATTCTTATTTTAGGAAGGTTTTGATTTAGTTACATTTTATCTTTTAAAGTTTCACATTCAAGATGACTGTGATCTTATTTTAGAAATTCTTTATAGAGTTTTTTTTTTTTAATCGATCCTCCAATTATGCATATGTGTATAAAATATAGCTAATAAAATTTGATGGTGATACACATAATAACTGTGAAAGTTCCTATGCAAGTAATTGCTTCAAAAAGTGTCTATGTTAATTTCAATATTCTACTTGTCAATTAATCCACAAATTTGTTAGACTCCTTTGAAAGGAATTAGGTTTTTTTTTTTTTTTTTTTTGTTGAAAACTTCTCTTATTGACAAAACTAATTTCTACATAAGTAATATCTTACAATAAATTGAAAACACAGTATCTTTCACACACACACACACACACGTGTGTATATATATATATATATATATATTATGGGATAACCACAAGAAAAAAATTAGAACATGTGAACTCTTTATTATGGCAACCGGATCCTATATATATATATATATATATATATAAACTAAAAAAAAAAAAGAGAAGGAAAGTAATAAGTTTGGCCGCCACTTTAAATTGCAATTGAATGGTTGATGGCAATTTTTTTTTTTTGGGGAGGATAGGGTGGATTTAGCCATATAAGGGATGGAATGCCAAAATTTTTTTACCAATTTTTACAATAATATCAAATCTGCCCCTGCGTCCGAAAATCGTCACTAATTTCTTCAATTTTTTTTAACTCATAGCTGATTAAAAGTTCATTATAAGAACCTGCATTTTCACCAACACTCTCGTCTTTACATGGAACAATACGTGTTTATAATTTTGAAAAAAATCAATGGTGATTTTTGGACTTGGGATAGATTAATGATTATAGTGAAAGTTGGTGATTTTTTTTTCAAACATAAAAAGGTTCAAAATAAGATTGTGATTGGATCTAAAGTTGGGAATTTTTAGGAATTAGGCCGAGCGCCAAATGTAACCCCAAAACACAAGAGAATATGCCACTGGTTGTCGATTCCCTATTGTTTGAGAGAACCCACTCCTTATCATCACTGTCTTTTATTTGGTTCCCCATCTTGCCCTTAATTATGTGGTTTTGTTTGTTTAATAAGAAGCCCGTGCCTTTCCAAAACACTTGACAATTTTCTCATATGAATGTTCGGCACCAAAATAATTTCTCAATGTGACATCCTCAATTTGACCCTTATCTATGGAACAGAACTTTGACAGTAATGGATAGAGCACAAAAAGCTAGGGATTGCTACCTTAGGATGAAAACTCAAAATTTCATCGGCGGATTGTGAAATTTTGGAAAAGTGGAAATGGAACATGAATAAAGAGCCATAGGATCCCAGGCCACAGATGAGCCCAATGGGCGTTGCGCCCATCTTGGTCGGCTCAAGGAGGCCTACCAAGCCATCCAAGCCCATTTTATGATTTTTGGAAGCTCGCACATTAAATTTGCCCATGTGCATGTGATAGCCTGATTTTCAGGTTTTGTTTTCAATTGAATAAGTCAGGTTTTTCATCGATGTGCCTATAGATCTTTTCTTTGAATTGGCCATTCACGAGATAACTAGTCTATCGAGAGCCGTTAAGGAATCTGAATGCAATAGACTTGAGGATTTGACTAGGGATCGATTGCTTGACCGTGCTAATCTACAAGGGTCAAAATAGTAGTGTCAAAATCGACCGAGACCGGAGATAGGTTGGTTCGAGAGGTATGTGATTAGTGAGTGGGTGATTCCACCTAATTGCAAAATTCTCGTCGAACGGCACTAGACCAATTTTTCTGTCATTTTTATACCCTATGCTCGTATTTGAAATCTCGAGATTTTTATGACAATCGAGAATTGCCAATGTGTCGAAGATGTACAATGTGGCTCGAAAATAATTGACCATGGGTCAATTGCACTAAAAATTCCTAGAAGCTACTCGGTAGATTAGGTCAAGCTAAAATCGAACCCGGTTGAAATTAAATGCGAATTTAAACCCAATTTTAGAAATTAAAAGTTCAATCATGTTACAGTTCATTTTAGGAATATCGACTCATCCTCCGAAGATTTTTCGGCAAACCGGGATTTTCAGCAAAAATTCAAAGGAGGGTCGTTTTGGACCGAAAAAAATCATAGGGCCATTTTTAGTCACTTTTTGGGATTCATATTAGACAAATTCATGAGAAAAATGTGAATTCATGTGTGGGTACCTTGGTTGAATTTATGGGCATCAATTTAGGTTCAATTGGAGGAGAATTGAAGGGGAATTGAATGAAATGAGTGGCAAATGTTCCAAAATTTGTAGGCCTTGTGGGGTGCAACATTTGGACCACTTGGTTGGCTTGCTAAGGAAGATTGAGGGCTGCAATTTGGTTGAGGAAGACAGCCATGCATGGTAGGGCCAAACTCAAGTGTTTTTGGATATTTTGTGGCCCCCTCCAAGCTGCAATAGCCATCTTCTTCCTTTTCAGCATTGCTTTCTCCATTGTCAAGTGCTTTGTGAGCTCAAAATTACAGAGAAAACCAGCCAGTAGCTTCCCCGCTAGTCGACTAGTTGGAGCTCCATCGCCGTTGCCCGCCGCACGCTCGTGAGCACTCGAGCCCCGTGTGCCGCCCTGCTCGCATCCCGCTCGTCGATTCTCGTCTCACCATCCCTCGTGATCCCCGGCTATTGTCGAGCCCTTTGTCTAGCCGTCGAGCTTGTTGTTCCATTCATTGTCCGCCTCCGTCGAGCTCGCTAGGAGCTGTTGTAGCCACCGCCATCCCTCCTTGCCATTTTTAGCCCCTTCGATCCAGCCTGGCAGCCCCGAGCAATGGCCGAACCTCTTAGCCCAACCGAGATCTTGTGGCCTATTTTAGGTCTCTTTCGGGCCTTGGTTGGTGTTGCCGTGGGCTTGGTTGTCACCCGCCTTTGCGTCGCCATTGCCGTGAACTCATCGGATTGCTAAACCAGTGAGTTTACTTGCTAAACTCTTCTTAGGGAGTTAATTGTGCTTAAGGGATGATTAGTTTAGGCTAATTAGGGATGATATGGTTAGTTAGTGTAGATTAGTGATTTAATTATTCAATTGTGCATGTTAGGTGGTTAGAATAGACTAATTGGGGACTAGATAGGTTGTGGTATTTATCTAGATAGGTTCGTAAATTTTCTAGGCCCATTTAGGTAGTTAGATTAGCATTTCCGGCTTAAGTTGGTATTTATGGTATTTAATTTGTATTATTTAATTAATTTTGGTACTTATTTAATTATTTAATATTTTCCGGAAATTAGACTAGGATAGCCGGTGACTAGAATTTCGTGCTGATTGCAATGGTGTGCTTAGTTTATGCAATTGAGTGTTAAATTGAGTAAATTGATTGGTGATTGTAATTTTGGGTATTTATTCCAGAATTTGAAATTTTGGTAATTATTTAGAAATTACCGGTTGTTGGGTTTTGACATCGAAAATGGTTTTAAATAGTGGGATTTTAAAAGGAAGGGTATCAATTTTTCTGATGCAAATTGATCATGTACTCACACACGATTATTTTTACCGTGTGTTTTTAATACGAAGAAAATGGGCCAATTACGTTATTCTAATGGGACATTTGAGTGTAAAGCACAATGTCCTTGGCTGAGATTGAATGATCGTGTGTTGATTAAGAGAACCTATCCCTGAAATGAGTCGGGTGGACGTTGCCCCTATATGGGTTGCCTTAACAATGGATGTTGATCTTAGTAGAGGCTGGACCAATGCTCCATTGTGGAATGTCGTCGATGTAGTGACGTTGCCATGCTCGATGGGGCGAGACGATGCCTGGTTACGCTAGAAGATTGTCGAACGTCGAGTATGCCGTGCCTGTGTGTGGCTTTGATTTACAATCGGAACGCATGTTTAGTGAAATTGACGCGTCGGATTATGGGACAAAATTGTGTGGCATGGAATGGGATGTGTCATAATGATTTGGCCCTATAATCGGGACCCCTGTAGTTGTTTGAGAGATGAATTGCGGCGTTCTAATTGACTAAGTATGAATATTGTTTATGTCTATGATACAAATTGTACTGACATGTAGGAAGTATCTGAGACGAGGTAAGTTTTTGTGATTGTGTGACTGTGTGGTTAGGACGCCCCTAGGCATATTTTCTTCCTAGTCGGAGTTTATGGGGTAAACTTCTTTGAGACATTGTCTCACCCCGTTGTGGGTTCAATCTTTCAGGTCATTAGATGGCAGTTCCTCTGGAATGTTTTGGACAATAGTGGGCTATTACTGAGCGGGGATAGATGTCTGAATCCTTGGTAGTGTTTGGTTCTATGAGTTTATTGTGACCACTGTCTGGGTCAATGGGAGCCTACCGAGAGAGTACCTCATCGATTCAGAGCATGGTTCTATTATGGATTCAATGGATACAAAATGGGTCCCCTCTAAGGTTTTGAGATTCCCACTGTGGTTGTTGATGCCGCTTCTGGCGAGGGTGCAGTTGACCCTCCTAATGGAGTTGTATAGGATTTGGTGCCTTTGGAGCCTGTGGAGTCTGAAGGATCGGTGAACGTGTTCGACTAGTAGGTTGTAGGATAGTTCCTTTTTGAAAGCCGACCATTTGTCGACCTTTGTATATAAACTTAGTTAGTTTATAAAGGTGTTTGGTTTGATGTGATTGTCTTACTTTTCTATCCCATGCCGTTTGTTGTTAGGGGTTTTTAATTCACTTCCACATATGCAATAAAAATGAATGGGTTGACAACACATCTTGGGACGTTGCAATTTTATTGACCATCGAAGGATGTGCGCGTGCTCAAGGATCCGGGGCACGACAGTGCATGAATAATAATTGGATTATAGTTTGATTTAATTCCCAACTTTTCCCTTCTAGAAGATAGTTAGACTAATGAGACAAATTTGTTGGCATCCTAAGGGGGAAAGTGGAGCCCATGAAGAAGGAAAAAGAGAGAGACTAACTTGGTTTGCTTTTCTTAGTTCATTTCCAATTTTATCACATACCTAATATCTTGATTAAATGAACTTGGATAGGAAGGGCTTCATGAAGCAATTTTGGCCATGTAAAGACTTGACTATGAGTGAATTAAGGGAAATTGTACCCAAGCTCATTAATGCTTGGAAGATAAAATCTTAATTGAGCTCATCTCTCTCTCATTTACCTCATTTCTCTCACACTCTCTCTCTTAGCCCCTTGGCTGAAGATCACCCCTCCCTCTCATTCTCTCTCTCTTGGCTCACCTCCCTTTTACACCCTCATCTCTCTCTTTCTCTCTTGGTTTGTGCTGTCGTGAGCCGCTAACCACCATCTGCCACCTTTTGCCATCACCGTTGTTGAGCCACTGTCCATTGTCGTTCACTATGCTGTCGTCCTCGTGCTCTTGCCAAGCTGCCTTCACGCCCATGCCACCACCATTATGCCATCCCTTTTGCCGTGAGCCCTCACCACCGTGCCGCCTTCACTGTGAGCCACCGAGAGCCGCTGTGTGTCACCAAGCTATTGCCGTGTCTTGCCAAGCCACCGCCGTCCCTTGCCACTCATTGCCAACTGCATCCTCAAGCCTTTGTTGGGCCACCGTTGTGCCGAACTGCTTCCTATCATGAGCCGTCGTCGTCGCCGTTGCCGCCGCCCCTCATCGTTAAACTCAAAGACTAGACACATGAGTAATTTCCTAACCGTTATTTAAGGTGATGGTTATGCTTAGGATTAGGTTTAGATTTAGGGTTATTGGTAGTTATATTATGTGATGAGTGGATTAGGGTAATAAACTATTGTGAATAGTGATAAGTACATGTGACACGTGATAATCTATCGTGAATATTGATAAGTACTTATTAAATTCTAATTTTAAAAGTGATATAGTAAATTCTAATTTTGAAGATTATAAGTGCTTATGCTATTGTAATTTTAAAAGTGATATGTGCTTATTAAATTCTAATTTTAGAAGTGATAAGTGCTTATGATATTTTAATTTTAAAGGTGATAAGTGCTTATTAAATTCTATTTTGATAAGTGCTCATGATATCCTATTTTCATAAATGATAAGTGCTTGTGAAATATTATTTTGAAAGATGATGTGCTAAGTTGATGAATGAACTCATGGTGTCATATATGCTATGAGGTTAATGCATGACTATTTTGGTGGATAAATAATCAATGGGTGATCAAGTGAAATTATTTTATGGCATTTTTGTGTGAAAAATTATAAGTGTATAACGTGAAAGAACTAAATACTCTTGCATTGGCTAACAAGAAAGATAAAAATTGGCTTGAGTGGTAGGTGCTGGTGTGATCACATTAATGGTTCTGTACTCGTATGATAACAGGGGATGATGCCCAATGGATTTCAAATGCCCTCACATCAACGGGATGCTATTCGTGGATGGATTTTGAAATGAAGCTCCTAAAATGGGACGGTTGAGACGTTGTCATGCCCAATAGGGCAGGATGATGCTCGGTTACGCTAAAAGACCATCGACACGAGTGTTGGTCGTGGCCATGAGCTGTCATAATAATCTAGATTTATGTGGATGCATTGTGCATGGAAATGATAATGTTATGTCCAGATTATTATTCATGATTGTCATATGCTTGATGAAATTGTGCGCTCACGTGGTGATATATATATATATATATATATATATATATATATATATATATATATAATTATTAGATATTGTGTTAGAGCATTGTATGGTGGGTTGTGCATTTCATGCTTATAGACAATGCAAAGCAAAGACTTTGCTATTAATCTGCCATCGACAAATAGGCTACACGTATAGGGTGTCTCTAAGGTGAAGGACTCTCCTACATGAGGTTTAGGGAGTTTACTTATTGAGTATATCTCATTTGTTGTTGTTTAAATGTTTTAGGCACTCATCATGACTAGTCTATTCACCATGTTTGCTTTTTGGAGCTTATTGACTAGGACACCCAAGTGACCCCTTACCCGATCAAGGGGACAGATGTGGTTTACGAGAAGCATATGTCCACCATTTGGGTGGATGAGGAGCTAGCTAATCTGGTACCTCATAGGTTCATGGCTTGGTATGTCTAGACGTGGTACTATAACCTAAACGCATACTAGATGTGTAGGGAATACCATCTTTTGAGGTCACCCTCGTAAGATAGAGATGCTAGGCTAACCCCCAACCCATTTTTGACGAATTGGAAGAAATTGACGCTACGAATACATAAGTATGAAGCTTCAAAAGTGTTAAACTAATGTGTACATGTAACTATATATATGTATACATATATACATATAAGTGATTGTTGATGTGTTCTATGCTACCCTTCTTATTGTGTATGGTTGGGTGGAGTTGGAGTCTGCTTCTACTTGTGTATAATCGAAAGATAAAATGAATGGATCTGCGATGCCTCCTAGGACGTTGCAATTAAATGACCAAAGGAAAGACAAGGATGCCTCGCGTTTGAGGGTTGTAGTGTGACATCTCACCCTTTTGCTGGTATTAGAGCATGGCCATTACTTGGATTAATAAAGTGCGCCGAGACTTTGGGATAATTAGCTCAGAACACATGTTATGCTTGTGATTGATGATTGTTTTGCTAATTTATGGTTCTGAATTTATAACTGCATTGTTGGGATTGTGGAACTAGCTTTTCTAAGAACTCTGAAAGATGAATAACCTAGACTTGAGAATGCCTAGAGGAAGGGCAACTCCAGGCCAAGTAGATACTAGAGGAAGGGTACAAAGGGATCCTAGACTAGATGAGATTCTACAAGCCTTAGAGGCGATTGAAAATTTGATGGGATAGCAGACTCAAAATCAGGTTGCTGCTGTAGCCGCCGTTGCTACTCCCAATGATGCCCCATTAATTGGAGTCAAGAATGGCGATTGGTGGATGCATAAGCTGGTGGAGCAGTTCATAAAGTTGAAGCCGTTGCAATTCACCAAAAAGGTGATCCTAAGGTTGCTATCTCATGGGTCAAGGAGCTGGAGAAACCCTTTGCACTATTGAGGTGTATTGAGGAAGATAAGGTGATGTTGGCTATGTGCTAATTACAAGGTAACGCCAATGACCGATAGGAAGCCACTTGAAGAAAGGTCTTTCTTGAAAGCATAGCCCTGACTTGGGGTGCTTCATTGAAGTGTTCAACAGAAAGTACTTTTTTGAGTGCACGCAAGAACAGTAGATTGCGGAATTTTTGTGACTCCCCCAAAACCATCTATCCGTCAATTAGTACGAAGCCAAGTTTGTCAAGTTATTAAAGTATGCACCAAGGATGATCGAAGACCTGGTAGACATAGAGCAGAGATTTCGCGATGGCTTGAAATTGGAAATTTGAAGCTAGCTGATGCCTCTGAACTCCTGAACTTGAAGGACTACGACAAGCTATATGAAAGGGTCCAGTTGATTGAAAGGGACGTGTTTGAATGAGCATTGCATATGGATCACTGTTTTCCTTTAATCAAGACTGCCATCGATTTGGGAAGAAGCCAATGACAAGAGGAAGGCACTTTATCCCTCCCAATAAGAAGAATGGCATTGGCAAGCTGACGCACAATCTGAACAACAGATGCCATTCTGTGGTAGGCATCACGGGAAAACATAATGCCGCACCAAGACGGAAACATGCTTTCGGTACGGCTAGCATGGCCATCAGGTCCGAAACTACTCACGTCGACTAGTTAGGATGTAACGTCAATAGCTGCATGTGGGACAACAATCTAGGACTACACCACAGAAGAACTTTCACTGACCCTCAGCTCAAAAAAGAGTGTATGCGATGACTAAAGAGAAAGCAAAGGACTTCTGGGCCATAATCACAAATACGGTCTCCTTACAACAGCATGCTACTTATGCGTTGTTTAATACAAGAGCTATGCATTCATTCGTAGCCAAGCAGTTTGTTAGATTAGCTGGATTAAAATTGAAGCTATTGGAAATGGTCCTTAGCATCTCCACCACTATGAAGGATAAGGTGTTACCTATCTTAGGTTGTTAAGAGTGCAATATAATTATTAGTGGTCGGAAGGAATTGATTGACCTAGTTGTTTTGGCTATGCATGACTTTGATGTCATTATTGGAATGGATTGGCTCAAGAAACAGCGAGCCACGGTGGACTGTTATAGTAAGATTATACAGTTCAACCCATTTGGTAGTTTTCGTTACGAATTAATAAGGAACGAAGGAGGCTTCTTGAGACACGTAAGTGCCACTCTTAACAACCTAAGATAGGTAAAAGCCCGAAATGACGTCGTCTGCTGAGTCGGCTTTAACTCACCAAAACGACGTCGTCGCATAATAAAAACCCCAAATCTTCCAAAAACGACGTCATCTCCCCAAATGCCCCAAATCTAAAACCCTAAATTGGCCAAAATCCCCATTGAAGTGCTCGAATCCAAGTCTCGAATCCTAATTTTCATTTGCCCAAAATTCCTTCGTCGAATCTTAGAAATGGAGAGCAGGACTCGAAGTAGCGCCTTAATTTCCTCTCACCAAAGCGAAGGAGAAGGCCAGCATTTCTGTTTTTGTGGGTTACCAAGTCCAAGAAGAACATCGTGAACTCAAATCAATCCTGGGAGAAGATTTTATGGATTCGCCCGATATAAAGAAGCGTCGAAGTGCAAATACTTCAAATGGATCGATGCGAAGTTCTCTGATCGAGCCACATAGGTGATATTAGATCTACTTCATAAAAGACAGCAATCTCCATCTGTGTTCATGGACGACTTGGACGATGTTGACTCAATGCAAGCTCAAGCGTCTTCAGTTAAACTTTTCAAGAATGAAGTCTCAATGCACGCTTAAGCATCTTGAACTAAACCTTTCAAGAATGAAGTTTCAATAATGAAAATTGAACAAAAGTGTTACTAAGCGTTTATTATGGTGTTGTTTTGTTGTATATTGTACTTTATGATGAAATGTAAAGTACTTGAAAATGAGAAAAAGTTTCTCCGACTGCCATAGTTAAAAATGGTGTTGTTCTGGATTAAACGTATGCTTTTTTCTTTTGAAAGATGCGAAGAAGTTTGTATTGTTCCACAAGATCATTGTGGCTTTGTTGTTGTTTGTGCTGTCATATGGAGTTGCCATAAATTAAATTACCATCATCTTCTCTATTTTGATGCAGAATCATCTTCTCTGTTTTGATGCAGGCCAACATATACACAAGACAAACATGAGTGATTATCCAAGTGCCATAAGTTGTATTTAGTAATAACTTAAGTGCTAGTCGCGATGAAAAATGATCACTTAAGTGTCAAGTTATTATTAAAGTGATCAGTTAAGTGTCACTTGTAGTTAAAAGTGAACAGTTAAGTGCCAAATTTTTTAGAATATGACCAGTTAAGTGCTAATTTTTTTTGTGGGTTTTTTCTAAAAATTACGCCAGCCACTACCACCGGCTGCACCACCAATTATCACAACTAGCCACACTACACACTAGACACTCCAAATACCATCATGCTAGTGGTGTTGTTGCACAAGGTAAGCTAAGCCTTGCACTAGCTTGCACCAGTACACATGGTGTAAGATGTGCAACCGCACATTTGTACAGGTGTAGGTGCAATTGCTTAAGCCTATAACCCCCACCACAAACCCATAATCACTGGGCATCACCACCAGCCACACTAGCACCCCAATCACCACATTAGCACCCCTACCACCACATTAACACCCCAACAACAAACTCACTACCACCAAACATCACCATCGATACACCAAGCACTCCAGCTATCACCACAGAACACCAACAGCAGCAGCAGCAAGTAAAAGCAGAATTCATGACAAACAACAAACAACGTAAATTGACGAGTAGCGCAAGATAACTTCATTTCATTGATATTGAAATTAAGTCGACAACATCAATGAATGATAAACTAAAGAAAAAAAAAAAAAAAGATAACCATCCATAGTAAGTCGACAACATCAACGTTTACATAATCTGTTTTGACTCCTAAGCTCCACAAATCCTATCACATCTCATCTCATCAATCAATATGCACGACACCCCCTGTTCGTGCTCCTTTCGATTGGCCTTTCACTTGATTCATAATTCTTGCACTCTTTCTAACTGGACGTGCAACTTCTTCTTCAACCTTCTCAGTATCCACTAACTCAGATGGAGCTGCAAATGTCCTAGGCCGAATTGATTCAAAATGAGTTGGAGTTAGAGCTGGAGCTGGAGCTGGAGCTAGGTTCTTTCTCTTCTTTCTTGTTGGCACAGTTGATGTTTTCTTTTTTGTTGGTGCAGCCGTTGATTCTTGAGTTGGGCCTGAGATAAGAACCTCTGAACTTCTCCCAGGCTACAAAAAAACAATAAATTGTTAGCAAAAGTCTATAGCATAAATTAAATTAAATGCAGCCAATAAAACTTATATTGAGAATAACTGTTCCAATACGCTCATCTGTATAAAGGCCATAGCCATATTGTCTTAACCTCTTCCCAAGTGCCCCTCTTGTTTGAATAGGGGCGTCATTTTCAGGGACTTGTGATTTGTTAGCTCTTTTTCTTGCTTTCTTGGGCCCTTCAGCTACAACCGAGGCTTCTTCGACCAATTCTTCAGCTGGGCGTCTTCTAGATGGCCTTTGTGTAGTTGCCTTTTCACCTGGCCTTGTTCTAGTTGTCCTTCTGTGTAGCCCTTCAACTTCAGTGACACCTCCTTCTGTTAGGCCTTCGGTGGTACTTGTGGTGCCCTTTGCAGTGATTCTTCTGGTGGCCTCTGTGATGATCCTTGAGGTGGCTCTTGTGATGGCCCTTCAGTTGGCAATTGAGTTCCAACTTGCTTTCTTCGAACCCGAGAAAGAGGCCAAAAGATACCATAAATATAATATCGACACATATAATAATATAAAGAAAATGAAAAACTGAATATAAATAGTTGAATTTACCACTTGGTATTTCTTTTGTTGCTGAAGAACAATCGACTGCAGACCGGCCGTGATGCTGCTTGGGTTAATCCTTCAACCGGCCGTGATCTTTGCTTGGGTCAATCCTTGCTGGCCGTGATCTTTGTTTGGGCCAATCCTTCACCTCGATTGTCTTCTACCTTGCCTTCTTCGAACAGGCTATTCGGTTTCATGACTTACTGAGGTTCTTCTTGTGACCTAACAAACACATTACATACAATGCCAAATAGGATATTATGTACATTTTTATGATAAACGACAAAGCAACATAAACATAAAATAAATTTCATGACTTACCGGGGTTCTACTTGTTGACTGAAGGACAGTCGACTCACTTGGCCCTGCTGTGTGTATTTCTCCAACTATCTCTTCATTAGGCCCTTCACCTTGCCTCAACGGTTGTTGTTGCTTCCTCAATTGACAACCTTTAATATTGTGGCCTACTAGGTGACAATAAGAGCACGTTATCTTTGTACCATACCTGCTCATTCTTTGCTGACCCGAGACCTCTCCCTCCGCCATTCTTCGTCTTCATTTTGTCCTTCCAATTTTCTTCTCCAGTGGCAAAGGTTGAGGTGTTTCATGATCCGTGGGCTTCCAAAACTTGCTACTTCTAATTGGCTACATCATGAACTAATAGGAAGCAAGATATTTTGATTTATGATACCAATCATCAATGTAATCATCTGTATTGTCGCCCTTCAATTGGATGGCACATATGGCATGTGCACATGGAATTCCACTTACTTGCCATGCTCTACATGAACACTTCATACTTCCTAGATTGACAACATACTTATCAACACCCTTCATTATCTCATAACCGTCATCTCCATTCCAAATGGGATGACAATGCCTATTTGCAGCCAAGTTCTCATCCAATTTATTGGCAATCCTAGGACCATATTGTCTTGTTCACTTTGCAGCCTCATCTCTTTGTTTCGCAGCCGAGTCATAACCGCAACTTGTACATCTTCAAGCATTGAGATGACTAGTTTGCATCTGGCATCTATTATCTTTGAATTAAATACTTCACAAATGTTGTTGTCGACATTATCGCACTTGAACTCCTCATTGAAGAATGCCCCGCACCAATGCTTCGGTTCTAGTTGAAATAAGGTAGCACAACCTTCCTTTATCAACTGAAGCAGTCATTCTTTGGCTATTCTAAAGTCAGCCATGTTTGCACTCTTTGCTAATTGCTAAAATTGCAATTGCAGCTTATCCCCTTTGTAGGTCTTTGCCCAATTTCCGTATATGTGCCGCGCACATATTCGATGTTCAGCATGGGGTAACAACTTGACTATTGCCAGAACCAATCCCTATAATAATTCAAAGTTAAGAAATACTAGAGCAAATTACATGTTCATATTACAAAGCAAACTATTGACTAAATTTTTCAAAAAGCAAGCATTACCTTTTGTTGGTCGCTTATGAATGCCTACCCTTCCCCGTTTGTTATCTCCAAGTCAGCCATCAAATTTTTCAAGAACCAGGACCAATTGTCCTTGTTCTCAATCTATACAATAGCCCAAGCTAGTGGGAACATTTGGTTATTAGTATTTCTTCCAATCGCTGCCAACAATTCTCCCTTGCACAAGCCTTTCAAGAAACAGCCGTCCAATTCTATAATTCGTCTACAACCAGCTAAAAATCCTCGTCTGCATGCATCAAAGCACACATAGAACTTATCAAACTTGGTCCCATGATTAGGAAGCGGTCTCTCAACCACCTTTACATACACTCTACTTGTAGGGTTTTGTAGCCTACACTCCCAAGCATACTCCCACACCTGCTCATATTCTTTAGCATACTGACCAATAAGTATCTTTATCAACTTTTTGCTTTGCTCTTTTGCACTGATTCCTAGATACATTGATGCCTACACACTCCTTCACCAGCATTCTAAAGTTAGAAATTTTTATCTCTGGCATCAGCTTGATCAGATTGAAGAAGTGCTTGAACAACCATGCACTTGTTACCATTTTGTTTTGAAAATTAATGGAACAGGTGTGTTCCTCTTGGTAGGCTCTAATCCGGAATGACCCACTCTTCTTAACAAACGCACCGTAAATCTTCCATGGATAGTTTTATTGCGAACACCTAGCTCTTACAAATTTCTTAGTATCTCTAATGAAATTAATATTTCTTTGTGCAGCAATGGAGTTCTTCAGTATAGCTTCCCTAAATTGTATCGCATCATGGAATTTTATACCTACTAACAAAGTAGGAGAGGCAACAGATGGATCATAGGAAGGAAACTTACTTTTCCTTCTACGCACAACTCGTTGATCTTCTTCAACTTCGTCTTGGGAAGTTGCGGTGTCGATGCTTTCTTCATAATCTGTCTCTAGGACCTAGCCAGCAACACCAACATCTGCAGGGCCTTCGTCTCTGTTTAGAATTTCATCAGCTACATGCAAAGTTGTAAATCTATCTGACAAAAAGTCCCTTTGTTTTTTCCTTGATTGTGTAAACTCCTCATCATTGGCGTCGCTTAAGATTAATAAATTTTCAGCTTCAAGCAACCAACCCTTCATCGTCATCGTCATCATCACCGTCACCGGATTCAGTTACTTTCCAATCTAATTCAGTGATGGTGACATCACCTATGTCACAATTGCTCTAGTGAACAGCATCTGCGCCCCTCTCCTCCCCATCCTGTCCATCATGCCCTACTTCATCCCTAACCTCAGTACTAACTTGAATACCATCTCCTCCTTCTCCTACTTGGGTGTTATCTCTGTCATCATCTTCGTCCTCTCTATCACTATTATTTTCAATAAATACTTTCGCCTCTTCGTCATGAAGATAATGATATAAGACATCCCTAAAACCATTATCATCTTCCAAAACTCTCAAACCATCTCTCAAGCCTTTTCCAAGAACACAAAGAGACAAGAACTTTTGTACTCTACAAGGCAAAAATGTCACCGTATCCCTAACAAATCCAATATAGATGCCTTTTTTATATCTACAAAGATAGTACCCTCATTCCCCCCTCATACTCCCACTCATCCTCCCCAATCACAAAATCCCCACCGTAGTAAATGATGACAGCAACATAGTCTTTATCATGCGCCATTTCTACAACAAAAGAAAACAAATATACAATTAACTTTTGGGACCACATTCACAAAGGATAGACAATTGCAAGTGGAGGTCCCTACACTCTTTATTAAAGAAAAGAAGAAAGAGAGAGGGAAGATGCATAAGTCAGACGACAGCTGCAGCTGAAAAGAGGCCTCGGGACAAGGACAAATAGAGATGGGACCCGACAACTACTTTAATTATGCCGTCACATTTCTTTAAAATATGGAGAGATTCCTCAATATGGGTCCTCAACAATGCAATTTATTAAAAAATACCCGAAGTCCTCATCCCCACAACCTTCGATTCGAACAAGTCTAAAGTTCAATACTCCGAACCCTAACAATCACCAATCACCATCGCACATTTCACATCTGACCACTACAAATTACTTTCGTAAATCACAATTCAACACCCTGAATGAATCACACATCACAGTGGATGAGGCGACATCAAGCCCTACACCGAGCCCTAATTTTCCCCCGTCGAGCCCTACACCGAGCCTACATTTCAAGGCCACTCCTAAATTGTCAATTCGAACCCCTCAATAGGATTGTAGCATCGCATCGAGCCATAAATCTCACACCAAGCCCGAGCTTTCTTAGTCGACCCCCAAATTTCAAATCCGAGCCTTAATAAACAAGTCGGAGCCCTAATTTCACCACGGGGAGAGGAAGAAGAGAAAAACCTGACCAAATCGATGATGGTGAGCGACGACGGCGAGCGACAGCGAGCGACGACCGCGAACGGCGACTTGTGAACGGCGACCGTGAACGGCGATGGAGAGGACGTCGACCTGGTGTGAATTGACGAAAGGTTAAAATCCAAATAAGCAAAACGACATCATTTAGCACTAAGGAAAAATGACGTCGTTTAGTTTGGCCAAATGGACAATGGATGGGGCGACATCGTTTTCCTCCTCCACATGTGTTTTTTTTTTTTTTTTAAAAAAATTGCCACATCGGTTAAGCATGTCCCCAGAAAATGCCACGTCTGCATTTTGGCCGGTTTTTAGCCGATTGGCACTTAAGTGTTCCATTTTACTCGATATTGGCACTTAAGTGTACAATTTCAAAGTTATGGCACTTAAGTGTCCTTTCGTACCAAGTTATGGCACTCTAGGTGTCCCAACCTCAGAATCGCACTCAATTTCTGTTCCTAGATTAGAAAAAGAATAGAAACACGTTTGGTAACTATATAAAATTTATGTTCCAAATTTTTCAAAAAATGCTCTTTTTTTTTTTTTTAATAAAGTGTAAATTTGATATTGAATTCTCATTCTCATGAAATGCTCATTAATTTAATTTTGTTCATAGTGAGTGAAGACAAACGTTCTTAATATGATCATATGTGCATACTTGAAAGAAAAGGATTGACCATCGACAATTCATACTTGTCCCAAGTAATCGTCCCCCATTTCTCTGGGTGATTCCCATTGAATAACTATATGTATGGTAGTGATATTTGCCGCCTTATTCAATGGGAATCACATTCATTCATAACGAGAGATTGGTTTCTTGGAATCAAACCGATGGATTGTTAGAACAGCATTCCATCAAGAGTATACTTAGATGGGGATTTTGCAAACACGAGCTTGTGCACTGAGGATTGAAGAATATTAAAACATGGAATATACCATTTTCATCTACAACCAGCTGCTCATGTCGATAGCCAAGATATCAAAGTCTTGATGTTCAACTTTCTCGCATACGTTCTTTCCCACACTCTATATAGTCTCAATTTATTTTCTCAAGTCAGCGGGAATCTAAACTTGCGAGATAGCAATATCTACCTGTGGATCAAAGCTACACCTTAGAAACAAAACAAACGATCAAGACGAATATCAGAACTCTCAAACAAATTGAGCAGTGCCATAATGGTTTAGATTTAGTTTTGCTACTAGACATATACATGCATATAGTGTGCCACTCATCCTAGCAAAAGAGAACAAAAAGCACTAGCACTTCGAAACCCAAAAGACTAATAACAGGCACCAATTTTCCTTGTTTTCAACCATTAATGACACCGGAACCATATAGGGTAATGGAGCATAAAGATGATGGATCACTTCTGGCCCTTCCTCTTCCACAAATCTCCGAACATTCGATCCTAGAGTTCTTTCGCTTCTCGCTTCCAAAGCCATCGTCTAGATCATCAATATTTCCTGGTGAACCCACAAAATCAGCATAACCTGCATGAGGCTCCTCAAAAACTCCTCTGAAATGCTTATCCATGGAACCGCATCTTCTAGGAATTCTCCCATTCATTTCAACACCACCAGCAAGAACAGCAGCTGCTGATTTCCTCCATTGCTCGGTCTGCACCCTTAGCTTCTTCATGTCCGCTTCTAGTTCTTTTTTACCTCATTCCACAACTTCTAATTTCTCCTTCAATTAGTTGTTGTTTTCTTTGCTCGCTTTAAGTTCCTCTTCTAGCTGACTCAAAGCATTGAGGCCATTTCTTCTTCTTTGCTTCGAGCAAAAGATATCGTCATTGTTGCCCGGTCTAGTTGCTTTCTCGGGTTTTCAGTTTGCTGGCCAGCTACTTCATGTTCCTTCTCCTTTTCTAGTAACTTACCTTTAAGCAAATTTATCTCATCCTCCTTCTCAGCCAACCGAAGCAAGTGCGGGGGTGGCTCCACAAATACAGGTGGCTTTACTGGTAAGTCAATTGCTTTTGTTTCCTTCTCTATCTCATTGTTCGGTTGGCTGACCTCTATTTGAGTCCCAAAGCAACCTTCTCGACTGGTACTTCAAATACATCAGTCTCTTGCTAGTTCTCATCAGGAGCATCATTTAAAGGGTTGCTCTTTAGGTTTTTTGATTCTTGAACTTCTTTTGCATGATGCTTCTCGGGGACATCAACCAAGTCTGGTACAAACTTTGTCTTGGTTTTCTTCTCAAGCTTTTCTTGAGCTACTTTCTTTGCAGCCTCAGCTGAGACCAATTGCTCTTTCAGATTCTTCAGCTCTTCTTGAGCTTGGCCAAGCTGAGATTCCAGATCCACAATGCGAGTTCCTAGTTTCTTTTGATTAACTGAATCATATTGGGCACCTCGTGGAGAATGGTGATCTCCTACCTTAGGGCTTCGATCAAGGATGGGGTGATGGTGTGAGTTATTAGAATCGAGCTCGAGCGAGGAGAGCGTTGCTGCTCGCTTGCGATGCTCACTCGAGCGAGCAGATGAATTCGCACCTCGATCCATTTCCGTAATTTCACAACTAGGTCCTCGATATTGTTCATGGTTTCTATTGCTCGAAGTAACTTCTCTCTACTCTATCCGGTTTCCTAAATTGAAAAGGAGGAATTACATCGTGTTGGGATTTGAGTCGGTGGAAGATGACTTACCTGATTCCGATGTGCAAACAGCAAATGGCCCCGGAACGGACGTTGAATTGTCAATGAAACCACGAACAACGCTACCTCACGTTAGTCTGGATGCAATCACAAGGAAGACACCCGATTTCCACAGCGTAAATGTCGATTGTTCGTGCAAAGATGAAATAGAATGCCTTAATTTTCTTTGATGGAAATGGAGAGAAAATTTGGTGCGAATAAATTGCCAACTAATCCAACGGTTGTGTTTGGGAGATTTTTATATGTCTCCATGACACCCCACAAATGGTGTCCTTCCATCGTACCGTATCAAGTCCAAATGGTGCGGTCCAATCGCATCCCATCATAGATGTACTAGCTAACTAGCTAAAGTACAACATCTCTCACTCGGACATAATGGGCTTGATAGCTCTCTATCAAGAATATAAGGCATTCAACATTCATCAACTTTACAAAACAATTCATACTGGCAAATAAGCCGTGCGACCAGTGAGTACACCTACACTTGGGAACTCAAATTATGCACCTATTAGGGATGACATAATGGCTACAACCCTGAAAAGAAATAAACAATCGATGTCTCATAGTGCCCCAAACATATTTTGTTACATCAGTCTTAGTATACCTATCCCTTAAAGGCTATACTTGACTATTCTTAAAACACCATGTATTTACAATTATATCCGCAACCACATAGGGCGATATAATTGGTCGACCAGTAAATACATGTGATAGATGTAAAACAATAATAGTCTTCCTTCGCACTCATGTCTCTCTCAATTTCAGAACAACTGCTTTCCTAAACATGTCCCATAAGCCATATCTATTCAAGACCGCCCGTAACATGCTAAAGTAGCAACATTGATCTTTCACTTCGAGAACATAGTTAGAAGTAACATAGGGCACAAAATTTAAGGTAAAATACAAATTACCTCAAGGGCTCACACCATGAGTAAATAGGGATAATTTTACTCATCTTCCCTTATTGGTCGTACAATGCACATGTAGTATGAATTACATATTATAGTGGATTACTCTTTCTTTAAGAGTGTATGTCATTTATCAAATATATCCACCATACAGATCTTAGCCTAAACATAGTCACGTGCTTCTCACATACTCATGTTTAGCCCGAGTGCTATATCAGCTCGCTTTCTATAGCGCCCAATTAAGTACTCGCATCCGGCATCTTTCAGGCATACATGATTGTGGGACTATCATATTCGGTCTTGTTATAAACTAATCACAAATCTCATCTTGACTCCAATCAAGGTGACATATTTTATGTACCAAACTTGCTGTTCAGCATTTATTTGTACATAACGTCTCATCTCAATGTGCTAACTACAGCACTTGAGGCGATTGCTTGTGTGAGTAAGCCAATCATTGCCTGCCGACATACTTTTCTATAATATATGTGTGTTTGTGGTAGTCTCATAGTGGATTTGTGCTTATTGATAAAACATCAAATCACTAATAAACAAACAAGTACAATATATCTGTCCACAAATACATAAACCAATGATCCTCTACAATAACTTATATCACATTTTACACAATCCTAGTGACATGCTATGGGTCAAGAATATGTTTCTAGGAATAGCCTTCGTAAATGGATCAGCAACCATTCTATTGGTTGAAATGTATTGCAGGATCACTTCTTTTTGCGCTATAATATCTCTGATGAAGTTATTCTTTATGTCAATGTGCTTTGTCCTTCCATGATACTTGGGATTTTTCACATAGGCAATGGCAGCTTGACTATCGCAATAAACATCCTTTGGTCTTGGAACTTCAATGACATTGGCTAAATTTTCCAAGAAACGTTTTAGCTAAACTACTTCTTGCACTGCGGCAGAACATGCAATAAATTCTGTCTCCATCATAGACAAGGCCGTGCATGTCTGTTTCTTGCTATTCCAAGAAATCGCACCTCCATTGAGAAAGAAGGCATATCTAGAAATTGATTTACGCTCATCTAGGTCTCCATCCTAATCGGCATATGAACAACGCAATAGGCGTAAATCATTCCCTTGGTAACAAAGTCGATAGTCCATGGTGCCCTTCAAGTATCTCAGGATCCTCTTTACTGCTTTCCAGTGTGCTTGACCGGGATTTGATTGATATCGGCTCACCAATCCCACGGCATAACATATGTCGGGTTGAGTACACATTATAGCATACATCAAACTTCCAACTGCACTAGCGTAATTAACAGTTTCTATCACTTTGATTTCTTCTGGAGTCTTAGGACACATCGCAGTATTTAAGCCTTCACCTTGCATGACAGGGGTATCAATGGGATTACAATACTGCATATTGAAACGCTCAAGAATCTTCATAATATAAGACTCTTGTGATAAAGTAAGGAGTTTCCTTGATCGATCTCTTTCGATCTTAACTCCTAATATATAAGTAGCTTCTCCTATATCCTTCATCTCAAAATTAGAGGACAATCATTCTTTTATGGTGATAACCAAAACCTTGTCATTTCCAGCCAACGGAATATCGTCCACATAAAGTGATAAAATCACAAATTTATCTTTGGACCGCTTGACATATACAAGTGATCTTCTTTGATCATCGTGAAACCAAATGTTATTATTGCTCGATGAAAACGAAGATACCACTGTCTAGATGATTGCTTAAGGCCATATATTGAGCGATGAAGCTTGCAAATTTTATGCTATTGACCTTTAGCTATGAAACCTAGTGGTTGTTTCATATAGATTTTCTCATCTAATTCTCCATTGAGAAATGCCGTCTTTACATCCATTTGATATAATTCAAGATCCAAATGTGCAATGATGGCTAGAATAAGGCGTATTGAGGCAAACCTTACAACTGGTGAAAAAGTTTCCTCATAGTCTATACCCTCTTGTTAAGTATAACCTTTCACTACAAGGTAAGCCTTATACTTTTCAATGGATCCATCTACCCTACGCTTAATCTTAAAGACTCATTTGTTTCCAATGGCCTTACGATTGGGTGGTAGATCAACCAAGTCCAGACATGATTTGCCCTCATTGACTCCATCTCATCTTCCAAAGCTTTTCTCCACTCTTCCTTGTCAGAGGATGAGAGAACCTTTTGAACAGTCTTAGGCTCGGCATCGTCATTTTGAGTAATCATAAATACTTCCCCCTTCAATCTCAAAACGATGACGGGGAATACTTTTATGATTACTTTTACGCAATTGAATTTCTCTTGAATTCAATTCATCAGGCGATGCAACACTCCCATTAGGTCTTGTGTGTTGAGGTAAATCTTCATTTCCCTCTACAACATCAGTGGGTGTGTTATCAGGATCTTCCATCTCATATAATTGGAAGTCCTTATCAATCTCACCTCTATTAGGAAAATCGTTTTTCAAGAACGTGACATCTCGTGACTCCATTTTGGTCACACTCCCATCAGCTTGTTCACCTATGAACACGTACCATTTGGAGTGTTCGGAATATCTTATAAAGATACATTTTTTTCCCTCTAGGACCTAATTTGCCATGTTTATGGGAAGAATCTTGAACATAAGCTGCACATCCTCATGGACGTAGACTACTCAAGTCTGGTTTCCTACCAGTCCATAATTTATAAGGGGTGTAAGTGACCGATTTTGAGGGCACACGGTTAAGTATATAGGCAGCAGTCAATAACGCATCTCCCCAATAGGAAATAGGCAAATTCGTTTGCGTCAGCATAGACCTAACCATTTCCAATAAGGTTATATTCCTTCTCTCAGCTACCCCATTTTGTTGTGGAGTATCATGAATAGTCAATTGTCATACAATTCTCCTTTCATCACAAAGAGCCTTGAATTGCTCCGATAGATACTCACGTCCACGATCGATTCTCAATGCCTTTATTTTCTTGTTTAACTGATTCTCTACCATCGCTATATATCATCTAAAGCAGTCTAATGCTTCCGACTTACGGGAGATCAGAAAGACATAACCGAAACAAGTGAAGTCATTTATGAAAGTGATGAAATATGAGGCTCCATGCCTCGCCCTCACATTCAAAGGACCACAAATGTCAGAATGTATGAGATACAATGGAAATTCAGCTCTATTCCCTTTACCGAATGGTTTTCTAGTTGTTTTTCCCGCCAGACAATGTTCACATATGGATAGACTAACATTAGTAAGTGACTCTAAAAGGCCTTCTCTAGCCAATCTTCACATTCTTTGCAATCCAATGTGACATAATCTAGCATGCCAAGTACTTGCATCAATCTCAACGTTATTTAAAGACGCAATTAAAAAAAAACAACCATCAACATTAACATTGTACTGATCATAGTCACTGTCTAACACTATAAAAGCATTCGATACATGACTTGAACTATAATAAACTGTTCCATACAAAATGTCAACACAATCACCATGGAAATTTAATACATAACTTAAGCTAAGAAGAACAACTACAGAGACTAAGTTTCATCGAATATCTGGAGCATAAAGGACATCATGCAGGAACAGGTTTCGACCACCACGTAAAATTAATTTACATGTGCCGATACCCTTCACTTCAACTCTTGAGTTATTCCTAACATATATCCATCTTCTTCCAGGCGGTATCCGACGATACTCCACAAACACTTCTCGGTCTCTAGCTACATGGTCTGTTGCTCCTGAATCTACAGTTCAAATTGGATAAGATTCAGCAAGCATTACAATAATAGAAACAAAAGCATTACTCAAAATAATAGAGTAATAGGGTACCTTTTTCGGCTCAAGTGCATTCATGAGCAAAATGACCTATCTTGCCACAATTGTGGCACTCCATCTTGGCCTTGTCCTTCTTCCCACCATGCTTCTTGCGTCGGAAGGTCTTAGCCCTCTTGGGTCCCTGATCAGTCATCTTCCTTTTGTTGTTGAACTGAAGATTCCTTTTGCGCTTGAAGCCCGAAGCCTTGCACGAACTTGATTTAGCAACATAAGCATGGGTAGAGGATCTTGTAGGCTCTAGGCGCTCATCCTCTAATTCCAAATGACGTGCAATATCATCAAAAGTGATGATGTTCTCATTATGCGTCATATTGATCTTCATATGCTCCCAATTATCAGGAAGAGACCTTATAACAAGACCTTATAACAACTTGAACTTGCTGTTCATCGCAAGGGAGTGGCCTGCCGACTTCAGCTCACGGATCATGTTTGACATTTCCTGAAGATGCTGCCTCATTGTTGCATTTGGGCGCTTTCGGAATGTGTCAAACTTGATGGTGAGTCTCCTCAACTTAGTGGTAGATGTACCCCCAAACTTATCTTTCAAGGCAACTAACATAGCTTGAGCTTTGTCATAACTCTCAAACTCACACATGAGATCATCTTGCATACAGCTCAGCAACGTGATGCGAGCAATGCTATTTTTCTTTTCCAAGCTTGATAAGCTTCCGGATCTATCCTGTATTGAGCTAAAGTTCCATGCTCAGGTTCATTCATGGTATGGTTGAGGGTTTTCAAAATCTCTTGCTCCTCAAGAATGTACTAAACCTTTCGGTACAAAATATCATAATTGTCACCGTTCAGCTTCTCACCCTTAGTGAGGTCAGCCACAATAGTCTTGGATGCCGAAGCCATAATCAATTGCTATAACACATTGACATAATAAATGCAGAATCAATACTAGCACACTTTACAGAGTAACACACATATTTAATTTGCAGTAAAGACAAACTAAATTAATGATAATTCAATAAAAGACACAAAAGCAAAAGTTCACAATGTTCCCAATCAACTTCTATGTACAATTGTTCTATTATCATTAATTAGTTTAATTTGCATAAATTTTAAGTTATAGGTGAGAACTCCTTTCAATTCTATCAACCTATGAACTCCCACTAGGAAAAATAATTACATCACCTTATGTAATTTCTACATTTTTCTCAACACAAAAAAAAAAAACATAGCATGATAATAACCGACATATAAACAACAATCATACTTCAATTATAATCAAAATTGCAATTCAACGTGTAATAGATTTCCTACCATTATTCCAATTTTCTAGCAACTAGAAAATTGCAAGTATATTAAAATATATACATCATATCAACGAACCGAGCTCTACACAACATATATAACATCATTTGCACACAAGCTAGCTACTGTATTTCCTAAATCACAAGAAAATACAAGCTACAAATGAATAAGCTACATTAAACCCCAAAAAAATTACACGTACATAGGGTTTCCAAAATATTTTCATACATTTATAAAATTCAAAAGTATAAAATAATTATACCATTGTGTAGAGAACACTCATACGAACCAAACGCCACCAACCACGCTCCAATCGAAGCTCGCACGCGCCCCCACGTGCCACCATAGTGCATGGCGCGTGTGGCGCACGTGCAAGTGAGCCAAACGGCTCTTGGCCGGTTCGATTGGTTCGACCGGTACAACCAGTAATCGGTCCAACCGGTTCGACTGGTGACCAGTCCGACCAGTTTGATCGCCGGACTGGTTGACCCCAACGATCGGGTCGGGTCGGATCTCGGGTCGGGTCGGCCAACGGGTCGAATCTCAGGTCGAGGTCTCGGGTCGGGTCGGGTCGCTGGCCGGTGATCGGCCGGCCAACTGTTGCCGTTGCTAATGTTATCGATGACGCGTCACCGTCATCCCGGCGGTTACCGACCGTTGGGCGACGCCATGGTGATGTCATCACGCGCCGGTTCGCCGGCGGGCGCGCATCGCGCACGCACCGATTTGCCGACCGATGCGTGTGGCGCATGCGCTGGCTTCGCCTGTGCTTTAGGTGTGTGGGCGCCACGCGTAACGGCTTCTGGCTGCGCATGTGGGCACGTCCAGCGTCGCTCGGCTGCGTTCGACCCATCGCTGGACTCATGTCGATGAGCTCTTTCACCCTGTATATTCAAAAATTAATTTTGACCAAAAAATTATTTTGAAAATGGCCAAAACATCACGGATCACGGGACCCCTTACCCGTTCTTCGCTCCGGTTCAATTTCGAGTTTTTCATATGGCAATTCTGACTATTAGAGATCCAAACAGTGTAGAATACAATGTCTTGATCTCAATATCAAATGGAAAATGAGAAAACTCGATGAAAAATAAGGTAGAAATCATGATCGGGCTCTGATACCAATGTTGGAATTCGAGTCGGCGGAAGACGACTTACCTGATTCCAATGCGTAAACAGCAAATGGCCCCGGAACGAACATTGAATTGTCGATGAAACCATGAACAACGCTACGTCACATTAGTCTAGATGCAATCACAAGGAAGACACTCGATTTCCACGGCGTAAATGTTGATTGTTCTTGCAATGATGAAATAGAACACCTTAATCTTCTTTGATGGAAATAGAGAGAAAATTTGGTGCGAATAAATTGCCAACTAATCCAACGGTTGTGTTCGGGAGGTTTTTATACGTCTCCATGACACCCCTACAAATGGTGTCCTTCCATCGTACCGTATCAAGTCCAAATGGTGCGGTCCAATCGCATCCCATCATGGACGTACTAGCTAACTAGCTAAAGTACAACACATCGGGTTCATAACCTGCAGGAAAATTAACATCTAAAGAACTACCATGCAAAGGAAGGGCAAAGACTACAATCATT
Organism: Eucalyptus coolabah; assembly: GCA_014182585.1. NCBI lineage: Eukaryota > Viridiplantae > Streptophyta > Magnoliopsida > Myrtales > Myrtaceae > Eucalyptus > Eucalyptus coolabah. Next base: position 110,074 of record JABKBN010000021.1, read on the forward strand.
ACCATCGAATGTATGAAGCAGAAATTTTTTTGGACAAGACATTTCTCGCTTCGATGTATGAAGATAACTGAATCTTCCGATCTCCAACCAGCACTTCAACTGGTAATGCAGTCCCTTGAATATTTATCACCATAAATTAGTCATGGCTTTTCATAGAGAGCATACATACACCATTTCCTAGTAAAGTAACGATTAGAGATGACTAAACCTTAAGAAGTTCTACAACCCATAAAAAAAATCTCGAGTCTAATCTCATCGATGCCAATCAGTCGCAGAACCGAGAATTGAATGAGTCTCATAGAACTTAATAATGGTAATTCACGATCACTCGAAAGGTGGATTGGCAACAAATTCATGACTCCGAGATCTACAGAAACTGCATCTTGCCGCTAGATAATGAACAACTGAACACAACGGCTCGAAGAAGGGATCAAAGCTCACCGACATATCCGCGAATGTTCGTGATGCGCTGCACTTCTTTCGCAAGCCGAGGAAGCTCCTCCCCGAAAGTTCTTCCACTCCCATTCGACCGCACACCATCTATAATCATGAAACTGACCATAAAATTCAAAACCAAACATCGAGCTTAAGGTGGACCAGCCACAATCACATTGCAGAACCTCGCACAAAAATCAAGACGACAAAATGCAAACCTACACAAAAATCAGCGACGCCGCTCAAGCGAGCAAAGTAGCCATGCTCGCTCAAGCGAGCGGATGCCGCCACAGATCTAGGTGAGCAACAATCACTCGGGGCTCGAGCGCAAGGGCTCACTCGAGTGAGCGTCTCGCAGATTTGGGCAAGCGCTGGCTCGAGCGAGCTGTCACGGTTGAGCCCCGAGCAGCCGTCGCCCAGATCCGCGAGGGGTGGCTCTCGTCGAAGCCTTAGAAACACGGTGAAGGAGGAGCAGCAGCTAGTGAGCGTAGAAACCTACCTTGAATCAGAAGCTTCAGCCAGTGAAGGAGCAGCAACTGTCGGCACCGGAGAGTCAACAAAGTGGGAGGTGCTGGATCGCACCTGTGAGAGACGCTAGAAAAGGGAGAGCGTCACCGCGCAGGGAACGAACGGAAAAGAGGGAGCATCGCTACGCAGGGACGAACGGAAATGTTTTTTTTTTTTTTTGTTTCTTTTGTTTCGTTTTTGTTCTTTTTGGCCCTTCAAAATATGTTTCAGAAATAAGAAACATAATTTTTTTGTTTCTTATTTCTGTTCCACATTTGTTTCTAGGAACAAAAAAACAAAAAAGGAACAAAAACGCACCCAAACGCGTTTCTATTCCTTTTTTGTTCCTAGCAATAAAAAAACAAAAACGTTGTTTAAAAACAGAAAAAAGAAACGAAAACAAACGTAGCCTATGTTGCTCAAGGTAGAACAACTACTAGAGGATGCTTGCCTAGGCTATCTAGCAATGGTAGTGATGTGATGATGGAAGAACAAAAGTTGGAAGATATCGCCATGGTGTGAGACTTCACAGGGCGTCTTTCGAAAAGAATTACTAGGATTACCTTCGAAAAGGAGATAAAATTCATTATTGAGTTAGCCCTTGAAACGGAACCAATCTCCGAGGCACCAACTAAATGCCAATATCAAAATTTAAGGAATTGGAAGTGCAAATGCAAGGGTTGCTCGATAAGGGATTCATTTGCCCTAACACATTGTCATGAGGAACACCGGTCCTATTCATGAAGAAGGATGGATCATTGTGCCTATGCATCGACTACACGACAACTCAATTAGGTGACGATCAAGAACAAGTATCCACCGCCGAGGATCGACGACTTATTTGATCAACTTCAAGGAGCTTCGATGTTCTCCAAGATAGACTTGAGGATGGACTATCATCAACCGAGGATCAAGAAGGAAGATATCTTGAAGACAACATTTTGAACTCGATATGGCCACTATGAGTTTATGATGATGCCATTTGGGTTAACCAGTGGCCCAGCTACTTTCATGGACTTAATGAATCAAGTGTTCAAGGCATACTTGGATTAATTCATCATAGTCTTCATTGACGACATACTTGTATACTTGAAGAGCCTAGAGGAGCATGAACAACATTTGAGGATGATGCTGCTGACCCTCTGAGAGCATGCATTTTATTCTAAATTTAGTAAGTGTAATCTTTTGCTCAATTGGGTAGATTTTCTCGCCATGTAATATCTGGTGAAGGAATTTTTGTGGACCCCATAAAGATTGAGGCAATCATGAACTGGCCAAGACCAACGATGGTGACCGAAGTTTGGAGTTTTCTAGGATTGGCTGGCTATTACTAGCAATTTTTGGAAAGATTCTTTGGGATAGCTACACCCCTAATGCAACTAGCAAAGAAGGAAGTAAAGTTTGAGTGGACGAATAAGTGTGAGAGGAGATTTCAAGAGCTCAAGCTCAAGTTGATTACAACCCCAATATTGACGATACCATCCGGTCCGGAGATTGTGAGATTTTGCAAAGATGCTTCATATAAAGGACTAGGCTGCATCTTGATGTAACATAGAAGAGTGGTAGCCTATGCATCTAGACAATTAACACCTCATGAGCATAACTATCTAATGCACAACTTGGAATTGGTAGTAATCATTTTTTCCTTGAAGATCTGGAGGCATTATTTATGTGGAAAAAGTTCATGATCTACATCAAGTATCAAAGCCTGAAGTATCCGTTTTCTCGAAGGAATTGAATATGAGACAGGGATGCTGGATGGAATTTCTCAAGGACTACGACTACGACATCCCGTATCATCGTGGAAGAGCCAACGACATAGCCGATGCGCTCATTCAAAAGTCAACAATTGCACAAATGATGATTCAAGAATGGATCCTTCTCTAAGGAATAAGAGATTCAGATTTCAAATTCGAGATAAAGCCATCTTTCTAGTCTTATGGCTACCCTCCGAATCCAACCCAAAGTGTAGACCAAGATTAAAGCATTGCAGTCGGTGGCTCCATCAACCTAAACATTTTTGCAAGAGAGTGGGGAAAAGAGGAAACTAGATTCTCAAGTAGTAGAGGATGGAATATTGAAATTCCGAAGATGGTTATGTGTGCCCAACAATGCAAAACTCAAGGAAGAGATTCTGGCAGAAGCTTGCAGAAGCAACTATAGCATACATCTTGGTGGCATGAAGATGTATACAAATCTTTGATAGTATTAATGGTGGAATGGCATGAAGACAAATGTTGCCAAGCATGTAGCCAAGTGCTTGACATGCTAAGAAGTGAAAGCACAACACCGCAAACCTCATTGACAACTATGACCCCTAGAAATTCCAGAGTAGAAATTGGAGCATGTCATGATGGATTTTATGATGGGACTGCCAAGGAGCTAGAGAGGTTTTGGATTGGTACGAAAAGACTTCACCATGGACAAGTATGCCAAGCTAAATATGTGGCAAATAATTTGTCTACATGGAGTGCTCATGACGATCACTTTAGATATGGATCCCAAGTTCACAATAGCATTTTGGAAAAGTCTACGGACTGCCATAGGAACAGAGCTATAGTTTAGCATTGCCTATCATCAACAAACATACGGTCAATTTGAGAGGACTATTCAGACACTCAAGGATATGTTGCGAGCTTGCATTGTGGATTTTAAAGGAGGATGGGAAGAGCAACTACACCCCGTCGACTTCACATAAAGCAACGGCTACCAATAGAGTATCAGAATGGCACCGTTCGAGACATTATACGGTCGTGCCTACATAACACCTGTTTGTTGGAATGAGGTTGGAGAAAGAATGATCACTAGTCTTGAGCTAGTTCAACACTCTATAGATGTGGTCAAGATTATCAAGGATAAACTAAAAACGGCCTAGAGTTGCCATAAAAGCTATGTGAATAATGATGAAAGCCCTTGGAATTCCAATTAGGTGATCACGTTTTCTTTAGGGTGTCCCCAATGAGAGGAATGTAACATTTTGGCAAGAAAGGAAAGCTACGCCTTAGTTACGTTGGACCTTTTGAGATTCTGGAATGAATAGGAACTTTTGCCTATCGATCAGCGTTACCACCCATACTTGCTTAGGTTCATAACGTGTTCATACGTCCATGCTAAGGAACAATATACCGGACCCGGCACACGTGCTCAGTTTTGAGGAAAATGAAATCAATGATAGAGTGTTGTACATTGAGCAGTTGGTGCGGGTCATTGATTAAAAAGAGCAAGTGCTGCGCAACAAAGTCATTCCCTTAGTCAAGGTTATTTGGCAACACCATGGTATCGAGGGAGCTACCTAGGAAAGTGAAGATGTGATGAGGCATTGATATTCTCATCTATTTGAAGGGACGAGTAATTATGCCAATTTCGAGGATAAAATTTCTTTAAGTGGGAGAATTTGTGAGATCCTCAATTCAACCCTTATTACGGAACAAATTATGATGGTAATTGATAGACCAATAAAAAGCAATGGATGGTCACCTTATGATGAAAATTCAATTTTTCATTGACGGACCACGAAATTTTGGAAAAGTGGAAACATGCTGCTAACGAAGAGCCACAAGGGCTCAAGCCATGGATAGCCAAATGGGCCTCATGCCAATCTTGGTCGGCCCAATGGGGCCCATTAAGCCATTTAAGCCCACCTTGGTCTTTTGGAAGCTTGCACATGAAAATGCCCATCTGCATGAATAGTGTTATGAAATATAGTTTAATTTAATTCCTAATTTGCCCCTTCTAGAAGCTAGTTGGCCTAAGGAGACAAAATAATTGTCTTCCATATAGTGAAAGGGTCACCCATTGAAGAAGAAGGAAGAGAGTTCAACCTGGTTAGTTTATCTAGTTTATTTCCAATTTTAGCACATGCATGGAATATAGCAATTAATGAAGCTTAGATAGGAAGGATTTCAAGAGGCATTTGTGGCTATGTAAATGATTTGGCAAAGAGCGAATTAGGGAATTTTGGTCCCAAGCTCATTAATGCTTGAAGGGGAAACTTAGTTGTAAAACTCATTTCTCTCAATCTCTCTCTCTCTTCTTCAACTCTCCCTCATCACTAAAGCCCCCCTTCTCTCTCAGCACTCATCTCTCTCCCCTTCTTTCTCTTTCTCTCTCAATTTGTTGTCCACCGTGAGCCGCCATCCACTGCCACTCACCGTGCTACCATCCTCACACCCTTGCCATTGTTATGTCACCTTGCCACTATGCCATCGTCCTCACGCCATTGTTGTGCAGTGCCGCCCTCACCATCGTGACGCCGTCATCCTTGTCGTGCCTTGCCGAGCCATTGCATGCTGTTTGCTACGTTGTGACATTGCAGCCACCTAAGGTCGTGAGCCACCACCACTCTTGCCATTCTTTGCCATGCCCTCACCGCCCCACCACCATCCAAGACCGTGAGTTGCCGTGCCGCCGTAGCCACTGTCGCTTGCCGTCTAAGTCTAGAAAACTGATCATGTGAGTGACTTCCTAACTCTTGATTAGGGTGGTGGCTATGCGTAGAATTAGGATTAAGATTAAGATGAATGATAATTGGATTAAGTAATAGGTGGATTAGGTGATAGCTTATTTTCAAAATTGATAAGTACTTGTGATATATATTATTTTCAAAATGATAAGCTATGTTAATAAGTAAATGTGTGGTGTGATGTTGTATGCCATAAGATTAATGCATGATTATTTTGGTGGATAAATAATTAATGGGTGATCAAGTGGAATTATTTCATAGCATTGTTGAGTGCAAAAATTGCTAGTTAATAATGTGTAACCAATAAACACTCTTGCATTAGCTAATTTGAAAGGTACAAATTGACTTGAGTGGTTGATGTGCTTGTGTGATCATATAGATGGTTTTGTACTCATATGATTACGAGGGACAATGCCTGATGGATTTCAGATGCTCTCACGTCAACAGGATGCCGTTCATGGATGGATTTCAAAACGATTCTCTTAATTGACCGTCTTCGAGTGAGGTCAAGAAATTCTAGTGCTTGATGGGATGAGAAGATGCCCAATTACGCCAAAAGACTACCGACATGAGCGTTGATCGTGGTCGTGAGCAATCGCAATAATCTAGACTCATGTGAATGCATTGTGCATGGAAGTGATAATGTTTATGTCTGGATTACTATTCATATTCATCATATGCCGGCGAAAATTGTGCACTCACGCAGAGGATTAGTTATGTAATTACCAGATATGTTGTTAAGGTGTTGTATGGTGAGTTGCCCATTTCATGCATATAGATAATGCAAAGTAGAGGCTTTGCTATTGATCTACCATTGACAATTAAGCTGCACACATAGGGTGTCTCCTAGGCAAAGTGCTCTCCTAAGTAAGGTTTAGAGAGTTTACTTACTGAGTTTATCTTACTCGATGATGCTTAAATTTTTCATGCCCTAATCATGACTAGCCATTTCCGTCATGTGCACTTCACGATGCCTGTGGTCAGGACACCCAAGTAACCCCCTACGCGATCGAGGGAACTAACGTGGTATACGAGAAGTACGTGACCACCATCTAGGTGTACGAGGGGTTGACTAACCTGGTCCCCAAAGATTTGTAGAATGGTACATCTAGTTCGTAGGGGAGCTCTTCAACCCTCTCCAAGGTTTTGATGGACAACTAGGTGAGGATCTGGAGGTGCCATTTAGGATCCCATGGTCGTGGATGTCCTCAACGGCACTGTCATTGGTCTAGAGACGAACTCAAATCTAGAGTCCAACCCCAAGCTTGAGCCACGGTACTATGACGTGGACGCGTACTAAATGCATAGGGGATCCCGATTTTTTTAGGTCGCCCTCGTAGGATGGAGGAGTTAGGCTAACCCCCAATCCCTTTTAAAGAATCAGAAAGAATTCACATTGCAGATGTGTAATTACAAAACTTCTGATGTTTTAAGCTGATGTGTGTGTGTATATAAGTGTTTGTCGATGTGTTTCCATGCTATCCCATTGATGTGTATGACCTAGTGAAGTTAATTTTACTTCTGCTTGTGTATAATCGAAAGATAAAATAAATGGGACGGCGACACCTCCTGGAATGTCGAATTAAATAACGTAAGGAAGAAGGGTTATCACGCATCCGATGTATGGGTTGTGACATCATGGATTGGCTCGCTGAAATTATTTGATTTTTTCTAGGTGTGTCGGTTCCTAGACCTGTGGCCCTCAGTTCCAAAAACGGGAACCGAATCGATTGTGTTCCAAGCCAATTCTTGGGTCCCCCAAGAAACCAACTTATGTTTATGTTTTGGGTTAAAAATATCCAAATTTATATTTAAAAAAATACAAAAATTGCACCATTTCATTATAAAAATTCCCTGTTTTGTGGTTCTTTGATCGAATTAAAGACCATGGTTCAAATCATGATGGTTGCAAAAAGGTTTTTTTCCCCCAAAAAGAACCTTCACAACAGGATCAAAACTGGCCCTTACTATGGGAATCAAATTGGTCCTTGTTGAGTTTCTCCCTAGAATCAGGTTCCAGAATCGAACTGGACCCGATGCTCATCCTGGACTTCGCGTACATGGAGATTCTCAAGAATCGAAGGGTGAAACTGGTAATGTATGGGTTAAAGGGCGGTGCCTGGGCCTGGTGGGAGCGTTCGTAGGAAGATCGCCGCCGAGACGAAAACATTTCAAGTTATGACTTTGGGAGAAAATGCAAGAGGCTGTTAAGGAGATCGCATTTTGCGTAGGGACTATTCATCATCACAATCAAACATGTTTACAGCGGCGACAGAACATTTGTGCCATACGAGCCCTGTGGAATCTAATATTTCACGGCAAATTCGAGGATCAAGCAAAGCAAGCTCACGAACGTGCTAGATGTTCTCGATCATAACTTGTCAAATACCAATGGCTTGAAATTTCAAGGTCAGAATGTTGTTACGAGCCTTAAAAGCAAAATGTCCAAAGCTCCGAATTTTCACTGAAAAGGTCGATGGTTTCAAAGTTGAGGAGTTTGCTAATGCACCTTATCATTGTCCGTTAGAAGTTGCAGAAGAGAAGCAAGCATTCAATAGAACGGAAGCAAAACAAATGACCTAACTCGAGGAGATACTTATCGACCAGAAAAAGAAAAACTCATGGAGATACCAAAAATTAACTTTGTTATACCAGAAAAATATGAAGGTTAAGCTTGCCTTTGTTTGGAAGAAAATAAATTATTTGGAAACATTTTTCTAAAATGATTATTTGTATCTCTTACAAAATCATTGACTTTGTTATCATTTTTCTAAAAATGATCATTTACTTATTTTTATCTATTGTCTTTGTTGTGCCACCATTTTGCCCAAAAGTTTTCCTACATGGAGAAAGACTATTGGTCCATGTAGAGAAATTATGTTGGTCCCCAACGTTCATACGAGTAAAAACCATCGCAAGAAAAGTTTTGAAAAGGCACAGGCTTCTTATTAACAAACAAAACCACATAATTGAGGGGCAAGATCGGGAACCAAATAATGGACGATGAGGATGAAGACTGGGCCCACACAAATAGAAGGGTTCGATGGCCAGCGGCATGTTCTCTTGGATCAGGGTTACACTTGGCATCCCGGCCAAATTCCTTAACTATAGCTCCAAACACAATCCTATTTTGAACTTCTTTTTGTTTGGAAAATAAAAATCAGAAACTTTCACTCCTAGTCATAAATCTACCCCTGCATAAAAAAATCATGAATAATTTTTCAAAATTATCAATATCGAGAGGTTGCTATTTTTTGATACATAGGTGAGAGTGTTGGTAAAAAGATATATTCTGATAATTAACCTCTAATTAGCTACGATATTGATAATTTTAAAGAAATCGGTAGTGATTTTTGAACGTAAAGATAGATTTGGAATTATAGTGAATGCTGGTAACTTCTTTTAAACGACAAAAAGTTTGTGATAAAATTGGAATTTGATCTAAAATGTGGGATTTTTAGTGAATTGATGGCCAATGGCACAGCCAAGTAATGTACATCGTTTTGTTGCCAGCCAGGTGACATGTCAGACCCATGAGCTGGCAATCCCTATCCAGCATTTTGCTCGTCTTGTCACTCGAATCTCTTGGTCTTGTCCTTGGATCCTCCATTTAGCTGCTCCAAGGAAAGACAAAACAACAAAAATTAATTTCAGTTAAGATATTTTATGAATTATAATGATATTTTATTAGGCATGATTGGCCTGAATGAACACACGTCTTAATCATGTGAAAAGGAGTTTATAATAATTCAATTTATTGTGACTTCAATGAAAATAAATGTTTGTCCATCCCTCTTATTCATTTGAGTCCTACACCTGATAGCTATTATCATAGAGGTTCATGTTTCCTCCTTAATTATTGATCTTAGATGTCAATTCATACGTTCATATTTCCTTTTCGATCATTGATCTTTTAAGTGGCGCCAAAATATTATATCTAAAATAAGGCATTTTTAGTGAACTGATGGCCAATACCGTAGCCGAGTAATATACATCGTTTGGTTGCCCACCAGATGACACATCAGACCCATGAGCTGGCAATCCCTGTCAAGCATTTTGCTCATCCTATCACTTGAATCTCTTGGTCTTGTCCTTGGATCCTCCATTTAGCTGCTCCAAGGAAACAAAAAAGAACAAAAATTAATTTTAGTTAAGATATTTTATGAATTTTAATGTTATTTTATTAGGCATGATTGGCCTGAATGAACACGTCTTAATCATGTGAAAAGGAGTTTATAATAATTTGATTTATCGTGTCTTGAATGAAAATAATTGTCAATCATTGTCCATTCCTCTTATTCATGTAGGTCCTACACCCGATAGCTATTATCATAGAGGTTCGTGTTTCCTCAATTATTGATCTTGGATGTCAAGTCATACATTCATATTTCCTCTTCAATCATTGATCCTTTAAGTGGCCCCAAAATATATCAATAGATGGACAAAATTAGCAGTAACCAAATCCTTAACATACCCTTGAATACACCCAATAATAGAAAATACGTCTCTCGTACCAAATGAGCAGCTAATTATATGTACTAAAAATAATTTTTCTAATATCAATTGTGTTAAATGTGGGATGCGGAAAAAAAGGATTCAACAACATGTTTGATTGTTGAATCTTACGTGCAGGCCCACTAATGTAAAGGTTGCGAGATTGAGTGATATGAGAGGTTCACGTGTTAGCTTTACTTGGTAAGTTGCCTTTGATTATTACTTTAATAGATTTCTAATTCATCCTGGCGAATCTCTTATTCTACATCTCTAATTCCATGCATGTTTTAATAGTACCCTCCAAAAGTTGCACAAGAAATAATATAATAGTTTATATTTTGGTAATAAATCTTTAATTATTACATAAGAAATAAAGGAATATTGCATATTTTGGCAAAATTTTTAAGAATAATTTATAAATATATAGACTCTATTTTGAAATGCCTACGTACTTTATATGTGCAAAATAATTGTTTGGGCCACTTTTGTTGATGTTTGGCCTTTCAACACTTAAACAAATGGAGTTAAGAATTTGACACCTTTTTTGATAATGTTAAAAAAATGAGGGAGGACTAAAATGACATCTTGACATCTCAGTTCAATACTCAAAGAGGAAACATGAACCTATGATTTGACATCCAAGATGAATGATTGAAGAGGAAATGTGAACTCGTGATTATTGTTATTGAAAGATACATGTTTTAGGTTGGACCCAAACAAATAAGTGGGACGAGTAGTGATTGAGGTTCATTCAACTCATGATGAATCGAATTTTCATATTCAAGAATTTTTCCCTAGCTCCCACGTCCTAATCAAAATTATGTAAAAAAAAAAAAATCCATACAACATGAAAATCAGTTTGGGTCTCGTCAAGGATCGATGATGGTATGCCAATGTGACAAGATTGTGAGAGCAAAATCTTATATGAGTCAGTAATTTCCCACATTGTTGACATGACCATTGTTGTTCACTTCTTCTATTACCTTTCCATGTTTGCATCCACACCCCAACACATGTTCCCGCTGCTTGTCTACACCCACTATGGGTGCTCTTCCATTGAAATTCAAAATGTACATATATAGGTTTAACAACTATTCTAAATAGCAATCATTGAATGTAATTCCATTATGGAATGCAAAATTTTGAACATTTAATTTTTCTTCTTGAATGTTCTTTCGGTATCTTAGATCGAAGAATTCGTTCCATCAACTCAAATATTTGAAAACCGATGCTATGTCTAATTAAGCAATTACTGTAAACATTTATTACCACATATGCACAACCATGGACTACAAATTTTTAAATATTTAATCTTTGTTTATAGGCTCTATTGAGATTTATGAAAGGAATGAAAAATCAATATATAAATAACACTAGTGATAGGAATTAATGTAGCTATAGGACTTTATTCTTATGAATTATAGAGTAATTAGAATTACACATGATACCGGATTTTTGTCACATCAATTATGAAGCAAGATGGGATTATATCTTCCAAAGATCTTTGATAAGTCATTTGATTATAAGTGAATATTTCAAAATAGAGTCTAGTTATATGTAATAATTATATTTAAACATTTATTATCAAAACATGAATAGTTCTAGATTTATCGATACTATTTTTGGCCAAATATGACTTTGATATAATATACTTGTCAATATGAGCCCAACATTGATATTATGTCTCAAATATTAGTCACAAATGAGATAAAGTATGCTTACATAATTAAACTCTTTCAAAACATCATCATAACAATCAGTTAAACACATATCATATAAATAGGCATTTCAAGATAGAATCTATATATACATAAAAGTTATTCTTAAACATTTTTCAAAAAATATACGTTATTCTATTATTTCTTGTATATCTATTAGAGACTTGTTACCAAAATATACACAATAATATTATTTCTTGTACACTTTTTATAGGTTACTATCAAAACATCCATATAATTAGAGACGTAGAATCAGATATTTGCAAGGATGGATTAGAAATTTGCTAAAGTGATAATCAAAAGTAGCTTAGCAAGTGAAGCTGGCACATGAGCAACTCACATGACTAAATCTTTCGCAAGCTTTGTATATGAGCGCACAACACACACATGTGATTCAATGATCAAATAAAGGATAAATATTAAGTACATATGTTGTTGATTTTTTTAACACATCTCATATTTAACACAATTGATATTAGTGAAATCATTTTTAGTATATAACTAGTTGCTCATTTAAAGAGCGAGATACGTACCTTTTATTATTGGGTGCATTCAAAGGTATGCTGATGATTTGGTTATTGCTAATTTTATCCATCTACTGATATTTTCTAGGGCCACTTAAAGGATTAATGATTAAAGAGGAAACATGAACATATGACTTGATATCCAAGATCAATAATTAAGAAGGAAACATTGTAGCTATTGGGTGTGGAAAGTGGGATGGACAATGATTGAGATTCGATTTGCTCAACTCAAGATGAATCTACATATACAAAAATTTGTCTATTCCTCCCACGTCCTAATCAAATTAGAAAAGAAAAATGCCATACAACTTGAAGTTGGTTTGGGTCCTATCAATGTCATTTATTTCAAGGACTATGGCAATATGCCAATGTGACAAGATCAAGAGAGCAAAACCTATTTCGATCAGTAATTTCTACCTTGTTGACATGACCATTGTCGGATTTCTTCTTCCATTACCATCGAAAGGACAGGACAGGACATGACAATTGAGTGACGGGGCCAACAAGATGCTAGATAGGGATTGCCACCCGTGACATCCTGAATTTTACAGTTCTGCTTTCATTGAAATTAATCGAGCTTTTCATCAATGCGTCTATAGTGTTATTCTCAAAACTGATCACTCCTGAGATAACTAGATTATCTGGGGAAGTCATTAAGGGATTTTAATGCAATAGATTTGAGGATTCGACCAAAATTTGACTACTCAACTGTGCTCATCTGCAGAGATCATTATGGCACAGTTAAAATTGCTTAGAGATTAGAAATAGGTCGGTTTGATTGAGATGTGTGGCTAAATATGAGTGACTCTACTAAATTGAAAATTCTCGTTGATCGGCACTAGATTGATTTTTCTATCGTTTTGGTACCCTATGTCTGTATTTGAACCCTCAAGATTTTCACGACAATCGAGGGTCACAAATGTGTCAAATAGGTTCATTGTGGCTTGAAGAAAATCGACTACGGGCCATTTGCACTAAAATTTCTAAAAGCTACCAAGTAGCCTAGGTCACGCTAAAAACGCACAGAATGAAATTAACTGCGAATTTGAATATGATTTTAGAAATGAAAGTTCTGCCATGTCACAAATCATTTTAGGAATGTCAACTCAGTCTCTGAAAATTCGTCCTAGGGCCGTTTTTGTCCAGAAAAAGTCAGGGATATTTTTGATCGTACAATTGGGATGCAAATGGGATCAATTGGTGAGGAAAAAATACAAATTTGATCGATGAGATGTTGGTTGATTTTATAGAGGCCGAGTTGTGTTGATTTAAGAAGCAATTAATTCCAATTGAGGGAGGAACCAAGTGAAATTCTGTAGCCCCCCACCACCTATGGCTTTTAGACCATTTCAAAGGTTGTAAATGGAGCAATGGTGGCTGATTTTGGTCCATGGAAGGCAGCTGGTGGTGGAAGTTGGTCAAGGGGACACAAAGATGAGAATTGAAGCTTTGGTGGCCCCTTTGTCTCCTCATCTCTTTCCTCTCTCCCTCAAGCTAGCCGGCCAACCTCCTCATCCCTCCTCCCTACTGTTCCAAAGACCCACCAGCCAAAGAAGAATCGCCGAAGATAGGCCTCGCGCCGGGACCACTCGCTGTTGCCATCGTCTCTCCCTCACACCTTTTGCCGTTGGCCACTCGTGCCTTGCAACGTTCCGCCGTGCCCCCGCTTCCCTCTCACCTTCGTCTCAGCCCAACAGAGTCCCGAAGTCTTTCCCGTGGCCATCGAGACCTTCTTGCACCGCCAAATCACCACCATGTCGCTGCGTGAGGCCCGCCGAACGTTGTTGGAGCTCCGCCGGTCTTGCATCACCAAACCAACCTTGTTTCCTCTCTTTTTGCATCCACCTAATAGAACTCAAATCAGTGGGTTTCAAACGGTGCTTGTGGCCCATTTTGAGGTCGTTTCCCAACCCCGAAAAGCCGATCCCCCTTTGGAGTTTGTTGAGCTCCTCCGTGTCCCCTGTCGTTTCAAACCGAGCAGTTCGTTAATCAAGTGAGTTTAACTCACTAATCCTCGCTTAATAGGTTAATGATGCTTAGGGGTTGATTAGTTTAGACTAAGATTTGTTTAGTGGATAATTAGAACAGTTTAGTGAATTAGTTAATTACTGATGCATGTTAGGTGATTAGTTTTATGTAATTAGCTAGTAGATAGACTCTATTATTTATTTAACGAGTCTCAGAATTTTTCTGGGCCTGTTCCGGCATATAATTAGCCTTTATAGGCCTAAGTATGCATTTTGGTATTTATTGGCATTATTTAATTAATTTCGTAATTAATTAGCTAATTATTTATTTTCCGGAAATTAGATTAGATAGCTTGGTGATCGGAATTTTATACTGATTGTAATGGTGTGACATGTTTATTTAATTGAGCTTTAATTTGTGCAAATTAAGTGTGATTGACAAATATGGGTAATTATCTCAAAAATTGATAATTTTGGTAATTAGTTGGAAAATTACTAGGCGTCAGTTTACAGGCCAAAAGTCTATTTTGGGACTGCTGAAATTAGTGGGAAGTTTAAAAGTGAAAATGTTGTAATTTGGCTAAAGCCGGCCGTATACCCACAATGATGAATTGGTTGTAGGGTTAAGGATGGTATACTATATTAGCATGTGGGCGATATGTTAGCTTAGATTGAAATCTGTATACTGGTATACTATATTAACCTACGGGCTCTAATATATTAACTTAGATTGTGAGCAGTATACCTTATCAACTTAGCGAGAGCAATATATCAGCTTAGAGAGAGCATCAACAATATATTATATAATCCTACGGGCTCTGATATGTCATATTAGATTGTGAGCAGTATACTTTATCAGCTTAGAGGGAACATTATTAGCATGCTATATCAACTCAACGGTTTGATATGTCGGCTTAGATTGAGAGTAGTACACTATTTATCAGCTTAGCGCGAGCTATATTATCTATTTATCAGCCTAGAGTAAGCAGTTCTAATATGGGTGGACTTATAGATAGTATTGATTGGGCCGACCAAGAGATGGTCGTGATGACACGTAATCGACTAAGTCGATTGATCGATGTTTCGATCTGAGTTTTGAATTGACTTGATGACGTGATTCATTGGAAT